>JAJLWW010000050.1:0-110939 GCA_030570935.1 Geotrichum klebahnii
TGTTTTCAGTTGGAGTTGCACTGTCAGGGGTTTTTTCACTACCACCATCGGTGGCAACAACACCATCGCCACCATCAACTTCCAATCCATCCGGGTGGTCAGGATTGTCAGGATTATCAGGGTTATCAGTAATATCAACTTCAATAGGTTCAATATTCATTGCAACGTCTTGTTAAATGGAATAAACAAAATAATAGTGGATTGTTAAGTTTGTTTATCTAGTTCATTTAAATTTGATTATCAGAATTCGCCTTGATGGCCAAGTTGGTAAGGCGCGTCACTAGTAATGACGAGATCGTCGGTTCGAATCCGGCTCGAGGCAATTTTTATTTTATTTTTAATATTTTGGGTAAGGGTAAACTGATTTGAAAGAAAAAACTACTTGAAGTAAATGGGATCCTCCAAGTAACAATTTAGTATAGCCTTGTTAAAATAGACAAGAGATATGTTTACAGAAGATGGCTTTGATCTAGAAGCGTTTGAACGTGAGAGTGAGATACTCCATTTAATTCTTTATCGAAATCGAAATCAGCATCATGTATCTCACTGGTGGAAGTACTTTAAAATGCTCCATCAAAAGTGCTTTCAACTAGTGGATGAGTATGCAAAGCGAACGAAACAGAGGGAACGACAGAGTATGAAAAAGAAAAACAAAAAGAGGTTTGATAGCAGAACACCAATTTGGGTACAATCGAAACGGATAGGACAGATTGCAGTGTTTTTATATACTAAATTAATCCCTTCCGCGCATCGTAATTTTCATGGAATTCTATCTCAAGGAGCGTTTATTACCATAGGTTTGGCCTTGTTGGGTGCAACTGCCCGGATATACAGTCTGATCACTCCCATAGTACTGGTAACTAAAAGAGGGGCAGAGGCTGCTAAGAGGATGAAGCTTAAGGCTGTGCAATTAGAGGAGGAAGAGCAAGAGAGGGTTAAGAAAGAGGAAAAGAGGATGGAACTAGTCGAGAGTGTGATTCGAAAGACTACCGAATTACCTGAATTTGACATGGGTGAGTCAATCGAATTTGATATGGGTGAGCCAATCTCTCGAGAAGATATACAGGTGGCAAAGAGTTCACCTGTTACAAAACTTGAAGCACAAACAGATGCTATCTTATCACTAGCCACAAAACGGCCTCAACATATTTTAGAATTAAATGAGGAGCCAATGCGGGATTCTAAAAGAGTCAAGACAAAAGACGCTAAGAAGAAGTCAAAGAAGAAGGGAAAGAAAAACGCCATTGATAGCATTTTCGGAGACTTTTGAGTTATTCATTTGGTTTCCCCGATTTAATCCATCTTACCATTCTAAAATTGATCGAAATGCATTTTCCCTTACGAGCTATTTGACTCAATAAGCGAGTTAACTTTCCTGTAACCTTAAGCCCGATCGTAATATTCCTTTATATCCTTTTGTAATCTTTCATTTCTCTATTCACCGCAGCAGAATTTGGTTTGTGATCAGCGAAATATTTCTGTTTCAAGGTAACGGAATGATTAGTTCAGTGGAATTCACGTGATATTTTGTGGAGAAGAGACTGGATGGGAAATAATAAGCCAAATGACCATAATTAGGTCCCCTCTCTTCCCACTTTTTACTTTGTATGGCTCTCCCATCATATTGTAAAATATACATCATAGCAAGAAATTACTCCGCCATGTGAAAAAAAAGCAGCGGAGAAAGGTTCCCTTTCTCTTTTCCTTTCTATTTATTTCTTTCTTTCTTCTTCATTTCTTTCTTTCTTCTTCCTCCCTCATTTTTCTTAGATAAATCCCATTACGCATTGAGCCATGATCCGAACTATTACTCCAACTATTAACTTAGGTTTTAAGGTAGCAACCTCCACTATTGCTACCCGGCCATTTTCTTCCTCTGGTCCAAAGGAAAAATCAAAGCGATTGCCATCGTTTGCAGAAATTAAAGCTGTACAACTCGAGAAATACATACAAGACATTCGTACGTAAATTCCTTCTTGCTAAGTTGCTTTGCCCATGACTGACTATGTTAAGAGCAAAATCCTACTTTGGCGGAACTCCGCAAGGCTGCCTCAGACGCTAAGGAACAAGTAATCCCTTCTCCCCATGAAGGGCTGGCTCCCCGTCTATTCAAGTCCTTTCTCTATGGTTCCCCTAAGACAAAGCAAGAGGTTCAAGACCTTGAGCAGTCATTTTCGAAGCAATTGATGCGAGGTAAATATGTTCATGAAATTGTCATTCACAAAGTCATTCCTGGAAAGGCTCTTGACTATTTGGATTTGGTGTAAGTCAATTACTATGTTATATCATTCATCGGCATCTCAATTGACATTTATTCTAGTTCTGAGATGTATCCCAAAATCGCTGCAGATAATACGAATGAAGTTCATCTGGTAGGCAGCTGGAGGACACTTATTGGAGATATGGATACGTATGGTAAGTTTGTCAATCAAATGGCATTTGCTCTACATTCGTTTCTATGGCCATAATTAACGGTTCTTTATAGTCCATGTTTGGGAGTACAAAGGATATCCAGGTTTCCATCATACTCAAAATATGGTTCATGCCAACCCGAAGTATATCGAGTACCTTGAGCAATTGCGCCCTTTGCTCCGATCTCGCGAGTCTGACTTGATGCAAGAGTTTGACTTCTGGGGTGGCACCGCCCAACCACACAATTTTGGTGGCATATTTGAATTACGTACTTATGATATTTTCTCTGGTCGTCTTCTTGAGTGGGAGCAACACTGGAGAAAAGGTATTGAGTACCGCAAGCAAGTCATGGAACCTGTGGGCGCATGGTTCACTCAAATGGGACGTCTCAATCGTGTCCACCATCTATGGCAATTTGCGGATCTGGAACATCGAAAGATCAGTAGAGAAAAGTGTTGGGAACTTCCTGGTTGGGCTGACACAGTACGTATGATGATATTATAGGTATATTATTATGCTAATCTGCTTTTTCAGGTTCATGAGACTGTCAAGTTGATTGACAAAATGGAGTCTAACATTTTAATTCCTCTCCCATTCAGTCCTCTCAAGGTATGCATACCTAGTGCAATTATTTGCGATTTTCATGCTAACTTAATACTAGTAATTGGCTGTTGGGTTATCTGCATTATGCCATATATAATAACTAGTAGCTTCATACTTTTGATTTAGTATCATATTCGATAAGAAAAAATATATCTATCATTATTTTGCAACTAGTCCTGGTTTATATATTCTCATCATGGATAACAATGTAAAGTTAAACCATCAATTGTTACAAAATCTTTCGAGGTTTTAAGACATAAGACCGAACTGTTCTGAAAGAGAGGCCATGTTGATGAAGTAAATCTTTGGCAAGTTTATTAGGCGTGACTTGAGATATGCTAGCAAGTTTGTAACTGGAAGGGTTGTATTTTTGTTGGAGACTAACCTCACATCTTGGCTTCTCTAAACACATGTAAACCATTGGCATTTGTGAAGCTTCAAGTTGACGGAATGCAGGAGCAGTTAACCTTCCACCAGCTGTGACTACAAGAACAAGAGTTTGAGGAGAGGAAGAGGCTGAAACCGATTGTGTGTTTAAGTCTGATGATGATAATGATGATGATGATGGTAATGATGATGATAATGATAATGGTGACTGTGAGGTAGGAAAAGACTGAGAGGAACCAGTACTGACGAACCCAAAATAAGCTCCTGCCATTTCACGCATGAGCACAGAACTGACACTTTTCTCAGAGGCCTTGCATTGAACAATGACATTAAATTCAGACGATTGTATTTTCTTTCGTCTAGTATCGACATTTTCACTTTCTAAAGTCTCTTGTGCCTTTCTTTTAGAAATAACTTGAAATATGGAATGTTGGGTAGTTGATTTGAGCTGGTTAATTGAGCTTCGTACAGAGCTTACATCGCAAGTACCAACAATATCGACACCGTTATCACCACTTCGACCGCACCGAAGAAGAGATCTGAAGCCGAGTCGTTCAAGTGCGGCAATCGTGGCATATTCATAAAGTGTGCCTACACTTGTTGGTGATGTTGTTGACTTTCCAGTGCGCTCCAAATGTTGTAGAAATGAATTGAAATCATAGTGATCAAGCTTGCTTCCAGGTCGTCGAGATATACGCTTTAATGGTTTTAATGTAGTTAGTTCTGGGGTGGTGGATTTCGGTATCCGTGATTTGCGTCGCCTTACTGCGGAGATGGGTGCATCTTTAACTGTAGACTTTAAAATAACTGAATTTCCAGTATCATTGGTATCACCGGAGATGACAGGAGCAACTGCTGCGGCAGTTGATGTAGAAGAGTACCTACAAAAGCGGGTGGATAGCTCATTGACTTGTTTCGAGTTCTTTAATATTAATTGGCAGCCACTACAGCTTTCACGAATTATAGCAGAACGTGTAAGTCGCCAATAACAGTTGCTACCATTGCTTATTGATGGTAACAGCAGTGTTGATCTCATTTCTTATTAGGGGTAAGATAAATATATCCACGCTGAAGTTGGTGGCTATTGCGTATTAAAAAGGTGAAAAACTGCGTTCCAAAAATATGATTTTGAGGTGTTGGGAATATTACGCGACTAAATTTAAGCCAATTGATTTCGATATGAACTAAATACAAATTGAAGGATCTATGGGGTTTCCTAACTAGTAAATTAACTAGAATTATATCAGGCAATAATTTATGAGGAGATTTATGGATATAGGATGTCATTATTTGATTCTGGCTTAATATCTGCCTTGACATGTTCATTCAAACTTAAGTCAGTTAGGGTCATCTGAATTTTCAAGATATTCATTGGCACAACTGCGATTTATACGTGAATCCAACGTGAGAATCAAACTGGATTAAATCAAACTTGAAATAAGTACAATTCTATTCTATTGTTCATTTAATTATACTGAATTCTTTTTATTTATTTATTTATATCAGTGCCCGATACACAGATGGGTTGAATATGTGAGGCTTTTTCCTAACCCACTCTCTTCTCATTTCTATTTCGTGTATTGACCTTTCAACTCTGTCAACAGTTCATTGTGGACCACACGATAAACATATCCAGAACAAAGCATGTCAGGAAACACAGTTGCTTTAATGCAAGATGTAGGAGACGATTTTGTTTCCAGTACCGAAATGGGCCGAGAAATAGAGAAAGGACTATCTGATCTTGTAAGTATTCACTCGTTTCAACACACAATATAGTGTTCCCTTTAGATATGCTGCGTTGTACTAAAACTCCATTACCTTTCCATGCAGTTGACCAAGCTAGAAAAGTTCGAGACTGAGCTTAAGTCAAAAGGTAAGTGAATTCTGAGAATATTCATGTTGAAGAATAGATATAATATCAAATCAACAAGCAAAATCCTAATCAAAAAAATTTTACTATAGTTGATCAGGTTGGAGCCAGTATCGACCAGTTGGACCAGGAACTAGTTTCAGCTGCAGAGACCGAGAAACAAAAGAAAGAAGCAGAATCAGATTTGGTTAAGGAAGACGTCAAGGTACAACGATCTAGCAGCAGTGGTCAGCCTGGTGAATCGGCATCAACTGCCTCAGCAGCTGAAATATAGCTTCTACATATCGGGGCATACTCCACTTTTTTACGACTTTGAGATTTATGATTAAAATACATTCCTACTTTTTCCCCACGATATACTTTGAGATCTGAGTAAATCTAAGGTTCATCTGCAATTAGTAGATTTATAATAACAAGCAAGCTCGTCCAAGAGTATAGGAAACAAGAGGTGCGTGTGATATGATATTATGGCATACTAGCAATGATATGGTCGCCATTATTTTATATGGAATTAATATTTAAGTCTACGTTTGTTAGATGCTATTCTGAAATATCTATACTTCCTCCGAAAGCCTTTTTTTCTGTATATTATCTGGCGTTCTCACGTTTTAAACTAAGCATATCAAAATACTATTGGTAGTTCGAACAAACTCAATATTATAATACTCAATTAATTTCAGATATAATTTCTAGTGAATCACTATCAGCTATGGTCTTTTGCTATTTCATATTTTCCTTCCAGACTTGGAATATAAATGATATGTTTATTTCGAAATTCTAAAACTATGAGTTTTGGGCATTAGAATTCATAACAAACAAAACCCAAGTTTGTCTAATTAGTTGAATTACGTTCAAGTCACGTATATTTAATTTTGTCAATAAAAATAAAAAAAGGAGGAAAAACTTTTGATTAACTTTAATAACTCTACGTTTACTTGGTTAATATTTTTATTTTGGTTCAATTATTTCTGGTTTTTAAAGTCTAGTTACCAAAGTGTTACTCCACCCGTAACAGTACCGATTTTACCAACCTCAATAGAGTAACTGTCTCAGTAAACATGAAAGCTAGGAGAATTGAAAATATAGGTACTTTAATTACCAGAACCATTGCCACCTCGCGGATAGGGATGCTGATGATGTTGATGAGGAGAGTAGAAACCATTACCATTCATGTTAAACCCTTGAGGATTGATAGGAGGAACAATAATGGCTTGAGGACCACGAGGAGACTGATACCCTTGTTGTGGATTGAAGCTCATATAATTGGGTTGGCCCATCATATTGGGAATGGGAAAAGGCTGAGGAGCTCGGCCAAAATACTGAGGACCAGACATGTACTGAGAATAATTCATCCCTGGGATGAATTGAACTTGTGCATGCATTGGAGGAGACGAGGTCCCCATCATGTTGTGAATACGAGGATCATCAAACACTGGTTGCATTTGGGGAACCATGTTGATATCACCACCTAATCCAGGTGACATAGTAGGTATGCCCATGACGCCTTGTTGGGAGTAAAAGGAAGCTTGTGTCATGTTTACAGGAAGAAATTCGACATAAGACTTTTCTTCAGGAAACGTCCAAGTAGGTGGAGTGACAAAGGCTCTTTCAATGTGAAAAGGCTCGTTTCCTTGAAAAGTTTCTTGAGCATGTTGAAAAGGATTGAATTTGGCACCAATAGTTTTACTACTGAGAACTTTATTTCCATAAAATGAGTTTCCAGGCCTGTTCTGTCGAGGGGTATTTGCGGTCTGGGAATGAGTAATGGATGGTGATGCGTGGGAAGAAGATGATGCAGAAGCATTCATAGCAAAAGAAGGAGTAAATGACATTGCAGCAGGGTTCGGCCTAAACTCTGGAGCTTTGAAGTTAAGGTTAAGCTTTTTCTCGCTAGGCTTGGAGGTATTACTTTTGGATGTAGCAGCAGGTGAAGCGGTAGGCTGTGCAGTTGTAGGCAATGGAGATGCAGATGGCTGTACAAGTCTGACATTCTTAGTAGCAGGAAGAGGAGAAGGAACTTGGGGTGGAGTTGATGATTCGTGTGCTTGAGCAATTTTTGCACTAAGTGGGAGTGCAGGAGATTCTGACTTCACAGTTGGCAAGGCAGGTTGAATCACGGACTTGGAAGAAGAAGAAGTTATTGTACTGCCTGCAGAATTAGAAGGAGAGCTGGATACCGAATCAGGTTTTTTGCCCAATATAGGAACGAGGTCAATTGGAACAGGAGTTTTGATTTTATAGCCTTGCGAAAACTTTTTGAAATCATGAATACGATCAGACTTTTCTTTGTGTTGCAAAAACTGCTTTTTCTGTTGAACTTTTTCCACTTCAGTGGTCACAAACTCTTTGAAATCTCCAGCAAGTCCCTTTTGAATCCCCTCTGTATTGCTGGGAGTCTTTGTACTTGCTTTATCCTTTTCAGCATTGAGCTTTCCATTTCTAGATGAAGTTGGAAGAGCTACACTGGGAAGTGTGGGTTTAGATGAAGTAGAATCACTCGTAGCGGAGATAGAACCAGATTCAGGCTCAGTAACGCCCATACTTGCATTGAACAATTCTGATATAGAAGTGCTAGTACCTCCAGAAACATGGGAAGTGCTGGCATCACTATCTGGCAGAGCTGCTTTAGGTACCTCTTGTCCATTAGAAGCCACCATAGAACTAGAAATAATGGCAGGATCCAAGTGAACATTATGAGGTTTTGCAGATTGGCGCAAAGCTGGAGGAGTGTATTTGTTCGGATTCCTGGGCAGAGAAATCACAGGAGATCCAGCAGCACTAAACTCCGCTTTGGAAGACCGTCTGTCAACACCAGAGTATTTGTCTTCTTCGTCCATGCCGCTATCGTCTACCTGTACACCACGCTCCTCAGCTAAATGAATATTTCCATTATAAGAAGACTTCAAAATCTCTCCAGCGATTTTCTCAGCTCTTTGCGATCTGGCCTGAAATTCCGGATGTGATCGATCAATAACTGTGGTGTACAAATGTTCATCATAAGTTGATTGAACACCAAATTTGTTTTGATTCACAGTAAATTGATCCCAGGGCTGAGAAGAATTAACACTTTCTTCAAGAGATAGGCCAAGGGAAGAATTTTCATCAGCACTCCATCTTTGGAGTTCACGTTCTTTAATCATCCCTTTCTGTCCTGATATGTCTGTGTCAGTTTTAAATCCCACAGCAGCCGAAGCAGTGGTAGCTGCAGATTTTTGTACACGAAGATCTGGGCTATCTACCGCAATATCGACCAAATCTTTTGACTGGAAGACAATCTTATCAAATTTCTCTCGGGATAATTCGGCTTCATCCTCCTCACCAGGTGCAGAAGCATACTTATGAGCGAGTTCTAAAACAACTCCAATATCATTGGCCGTGGTAGCAGCTGTTAAGATGCCTGAGTATCGAGCTCCAGTAGCAACTGTCACAATAGCATTACATCCAATTGATTTAGCTAACAGATAAGTGACACGATCATGCATATGCTTTTGGGAATCGATATCTGCTGGAGTAAAGATATTGCCTGAACTTGCCCGTTGCTGATGAGCGCCTCTTGTATTAAACTTAGCTCCAGCATTATTTCCAGAACTATTTTCGTTTCCTCCACGCTTATCTTGTTTAGTTCCGTAGCGACGGTTATGATTCCCGCGATTGCTGGAAGTGAAAGCCTTGTTGCCTCGAGTTGAAGAACTCATTCTGTAATATATTAGTTTGCAATATTTATAATCTAAAGAAGTCTTCTCTTACCTCATTAACTTGATTCAATGGCCAGTTAAGTAAATAACTATCCAATAACAAGTTGGTATAAAACAAACAGCACGTTTAGTAAAGGCTGCCTATTAGAATGATCCACAAATATAATCTTAGGAAAGTTCACTTAGACTTTGAATAGAAAAAAAGTCTATTGATAGTTCCCTAATATCCTAGAAACAGTTACAGCGGCTTCAGATATTGATGAATGCTCCGCAGAATTTCTGGCTACAAACTTAGGACCAAATTCGAAGTGCACACCCAGGATTTAAATAGAACTTTCCAAAGTTGCAAGAGCAAAAATTACATGGTGGTGATAAAAAATAATATGGGCAAGGGCATGTGAACATCAAATCTATCTTCAAGCAGCTTAATTTCAGCATATTTCAGATACTACAGGAGAATAAAATGGCTTAGAAGAGGAGAGAAATATCTGATATGTGAGAAAGATGCTAGGAATGGAAATTTAGCGTTGAATGGTATAATTTCTTACAAGGAAACTCCACGATGTCTTCAAGGTAGTTGGGGTTGCCAAAGTAGGGGTTTGCAAAAGAATTCTCCCCAGAAACACTGGAGGATTTGGTCATCATCAGTAAATATATGGGATCAGAGCGTAAGGAACTTGTTTTTTGTATTCTTGCCAAGTTTCTTTATATTTCTCTTCACATTTAGCCTCGTCGCGAGAGTTACGGTGGATGAGAAGAATTGCAAAAAACAATGGAAAGTAGTAGGGAATTAATGATTGAAACCCAGTAGGTAAAGTGAAGGCAAGAGCCATTAGCCAGTCACCAAAGTAGTTGATGTGACGGCATATTCCCCACCATCCAGATATAATAAGTTTGTTTCCGTTTTTGCTGGTTAGATATTTTAAATGACTAGTTGAAGGGTGTCCTTCCTTGAAGTCGTTTTTCTGGGTATTGGACTTGCGGAATATTGTATATCCTGCAATATACATTGCAATCAGAATACAAGTAGCTGCTCTTCCCAACTCATGTGGGTTTTGGGCGAGGTATCTTGCCTGAAGAGTGTAGGAGAATGGTACTACGACTAGATCGCCAAATAAAAGCATAAATCCTAGGCCATCAGTAGTGATATCCATAGAACTTACTAGTTTCGACTCATTAAATATTCCTTCAAATACATAAAAGTTTTGAAAAGCTGTTACAAGGATCATTGAGTTTGTAACGTAACCATATTTAAGATGTTGATGATGTGCCATAGCCAGATTAATGATAACCCAAAGAATCAGGCCTGGCCTCATTTCACAAAACATTTTTAAGTCAAAATCTTGAATTCTCGGGTTCAACTCATGGCCTATGAACCAATCAAAAAAATGATTCCCTGTGTTTCCACCCGCAGCCAAGATAGGTTCATCTTTATATGAAAAAGATGCAGCATAAACTATGAGCGAAAGGATAATTGAAATGACAATAGTGACGTTCAGTAGCTCGAGCAGATGATCATGGACAAATACAAGCTCAGGCATTGCACCATCGGTTGCAAAAAACCGAGCAACGAGGATTGTCGACAGAAGTGTTAATATAGCAGTACCATTAAATTTGTAATTAAGCCTGGTTTTTCCATCTCTTAATTGTGTTCCGAGTACTGTCTGCCCTGGCAAAATTCGATCCAGCAGCACCAGACCGCAAAACCAAGCTAGATACACAAAAGTGGCATTCCAAGAAATGAAAATCTTATAACGCGCATCAGATGAATCGAGCATTGCAAGGTATGGTTCAAGAGAGGTCCACGAAGGTGGGCATCCATGCTCGTTACAAGTATATGCCATGATATTAAATAAAATCGGCAATCCTACTGAGATGGCCAGGGCACCAGGCCAGCCAAAAAAATCCGGATTTTCAGTGATTGGGTTTAAATGACTGGCCATTTAAAAAATATGGGGTCTAATTGAGCAAGAATTCTGGAAGGTTTTGTATGATATTTATTCGAAAAGTAAATAGTTAAAGCACTCCAAATAAAAGTTTTTAGATGTTTTCAGTGTCATATTCTAAGAATCGAGGGCACACTAAGATTTTCTGATGTAATCACCTTAAAAATTGATATGCCTATAATAAGCAGATCTAAAGAGATAAGTAACACCTTAAAACTTTAACATACTATAGTGAAAACTAACGAAGGTTATCGTTTCTTTGGGATGAGGCCATAATGTCTTTTCGATGCTAGTAATAAACGGGTGAGCGCAACTTAAAATAGATGGCTCAAACACCAAAACGGATTCCAATGTTTGGTGAATTACAGAACAAAATTGTTGAAACAAGCTACGCAAAGATCTATGTCAAGTCAAGGAAAACGCTGGATAAATAAGTTATAGTAAAAAACGGGGGACAGACCTGTTTATAAATTTTCTTTAAAAGTTTAAATCCAAATGGTATCTAAACACAACTGACTTAAGGCACAGAAGAGATTTCCGCAGTGTCTTACCAAATAGTATACCTGTTTTCGACATTCAACTCTGTGAGATTCGAACAATGATTTAGTGAAGATAGTTTACGAACCATGAAATCAACTGTACAAACATTTTTTATTACTTTTATTCTATAACTAATATCATTTTTTTGAACTCAACTTAGCCTTAGTCTGCTCAATCTTTCTCTTCTTCTTCTTAAGATCGTCTTGGCGCTTCTCCTTTTTATCAATACCATACTGCATCTTCTTGTACAGCTTCTTTTGTTTGTTCGACATCATCATCATCTTGAGCTCTTTTTCTTCCTTTTCTTGCTCTTCTTGTTTGCGCTTCTTCGTAGCAGTGGCCTTCTTCTTCTCCTTCTTGGAGTCTTCAGAGAAAGTGATACCTGCGGATTCCTTTTCAAGTTCCTTTTGCTGAGCAAAAACCTCATCTTCTTCTTCTTGATCTTCATCACCAGGTTTAACCACGATATTTTCTTCTTCTTCTTCGGATTCAGAATCCTCTTCACCACCAGAAACAAGAGCTTCAGGATCGTAGCCAGCTCCATCTCCCCAAGGTGACAAATGAGGGGGTAGAGACTCACCAGGGGCATACTCCGATGCAGAAACAAGTTTTCCGGTATTAATGGAATCAAAAATCCACTGAGGTTGGATGTAGGTTCTGCCTGGAACTTTGTTGGAGATAGAGGGTCTGTCGCATATTTGATGAGTAACAGTAGTAATATCAGGAGCGTTACCAGATTTATTAGCTTCGTCATCGTTTTCGTTACCAATGAGCTCGTCGATAGCACTCTCAGAAATAACCTTTCCTCCAAAGGCAAGAATCAACAGCTCAAGAATATCGAGAGGGACCTCTCTGCCAATGAAAAATGTGAACTTGGAGAACAAGTTGGTGATACTATCTTCTGAGGAAGTGGGTTGAGCAAGCACATCACTAGCATTGACTTCGGTTGCAGGGATTGCATTAAAGCTATCAAGCTTGTCTTCCTCATCTTCGCTGTCCTCTTCGTCATCATCTTCATTGTCCATGTCGTCATCAGCCTCTGCGTTAAGCTTGACAATTTTAGCCATCTCTCCAGAAGAGATATTGTTCACTTCTTCATCTTCACTATCGCTGTCATGGTGCAACTTTTCAACAGGGAGCAAAGACTTAGCACCATCAGCCTCACGAGACTCCAAAATGAAAGCAGAAAGACCACCAACACCGTTGATCTTAGCCTTGTTGATCTGAGGAGGGTACACAAGACCTGATTCTGTATAAAGTCTATAAAGAGTGAACTGTAAGAGAGTAGTGTAAAACTCAAGGAAAGTCAGCATGATGCGGAAATCAATATCAGTAGGAATGTTTTGAGGAAATTTGAAAGGAACTAGCCATCTAACTTCTTGACCACGTACAATGGCCTGGTAGTAAACACCCTTAATACTGACAAAAACCTTACGAAGTAGTTTTTCACGAGCAACATAGGCCATCCATTGATGGCACAAACGATCAGCGTCTTGGGCAACCTTAGATGAAACACTGTTTGAAGCAGGGATCATAGCAAACAAGAACAGCATTGAGAGAGGGTCATCAAGATCTCTCAAGGCGTCTAAAAAGGTAGGATATCGCTGCTTGATAATATGATCAAGCTTGTACATGGGACGATTCTCATCCAGACGTTTGGCATCGCCCAAATCACCACGACCCAAAGCACGGGTCAGTTTCCTGGCAAAGATCTTATGCTCACGGAACTTGTTAAGAACAGGCTCATGTAACAGGTATTGGATATCCTTTGTGTAGTAGAAAGTAACGGGGGCCGTAGATCCTCTATTTGCCTTCTTCTTGTTGCGAGGTTCACGAGGGTAAATTCCCTTGAAGATACACAATCGACGAAAATCAGCTAAAGAAATTTGTAGTTTTCTCACAGCTTGAGATCTTGTAATGAAATTCTTGGCAGCTCCTGCCTGATTCTTCTTTTTCACACGCATTTTTATAATACTTTCCTAAATTTTGGTGTTTGTAGAAAAGTTAATGTAAGAAGGATTTGGGATTTGAAAAATTTGGTAGAAATTTTTTTTTTTATTTTCTTCATTTCTGGCTGGGAAAATTTTCTGAAAAAACTCCCAAGCTTCCAAAATAGGTACTATCCCTTACCCTGAGCATAATAGGTGGGAAAACGAGGAACAATAATACTAGATGCTTCAGTTATATGAAAAGCGTGAGAAAGTAAAGATAGAAAACTAATTCAAATTATTAGTTAATTAATAGAATAATTACATAGGAGTATAATACGGGGTCGTGTGTATGCAATAGAGGACATATGAGCATCAATCTATCCCCTCATTCTCAAAACGAAGTTAACAATGACAGCTGCCAGCAAAAAGAAGCAGAGCATAGTAGGTCCAAAGCGATCGTCGTAAGGACCGCTACCTCTGCGGCGGATAGCAGCAGCACGCCAGTGATATGTGACAAGAGCATAAGCCATGGTAGCCATCGCAACCAGGGTGAATAAAGCAGCCGAAATTCTGCCAATGCGGTCTCCAAAGTTGAGCAATCCTACGGCAAGACCTCCAAGAATGACGGTGAAGTTCAACCAAGAAAGGAATGTACGCTCATTAGCAAAAAAAACTTTAGGCTCGACGCGAGTAGGGAGAGCGATACGCTTGCCTGGTAAAATAGAGTCAGTACGAGATCCAGAAAAGTGTGGTGTGAATTGATTCCTTACCTGGAGCAGCTTGAAGCAACGGGGCTGAAGACATCTTAAATGGAAGTTATTCGAGGAGATGAAAAGGCTAGGTAGTAACACAAACGAATGTCCGATAGAATTAAACTGTGAGCAGCACGGAATAAAAATTAGGAAACTAAAATGTCTAATTGGCGATGAGACAAAAGAAAGAGAGAATTCCAGGTAAAGGAAATATTTGACTTCATTTGTTTTTTATTTATTTTTCGTTGTGTATTAATTTTTTGTTATGGGCAGCTAGGGCAAGGAAATAAGCCTTTTGTTCTTCAGCACGTGGGTAAGCCTTGGAACTTCATTGAATGTCACAAAATGGGCATGGTTTTGTTCAAGACGACCAACGAGAGAAAATGCTATAAATGAGAGACTTGAGTTTTGATTGAAGTAAGAAATGAGATAAATTTGTCATGGAAGGGAGACACTACCAGAAGCAACAGGTTAAGTACACATGTTTACTGGGGCTACCAGAAGTAAATACAATACGTCCTGTAAATCATTAAAACGGATGGATAAATTGTTCGGGTGAAGCAGTCTAGTGCCCTAACTAGAGAAAGTATAAAATTAGAAAAGTCTTGGCTCAAGAATCGTTCCGATCCAAGTATTCGGAAAATAGTTAGCTATCTGAATCTCTATAACTCATATTTTCTTCATAGAAACAATAATTTATAGCTTAAAGGTATTTTCCGAGGTCAAGCTTACAGTTTTACACAACTCTTGAAAAGAATCACAGAAGAAACTTTGTCGCTTCTTTAAATCTGGAGAATCGCATATTGACAACGGCGGATTTACGCATTTGGAATATGCTTCGTGTGTAAAGTTGTCCAAGCCATGGGCGATTTGATCATATAACCCCTTTTATTATTATCCAGAATCAATTAAAATAATCTCAAGTCTTTAAGTTGACTGTCACCAGGCAGTAAGGTCGACCTATCGGGGAATAATACTTTTCCCCAGGTTCCTTGCAAGGTTTCTATTAAAAACGGGTGTTGTAAAGCTTTTGCGGCTGGCCATCTCAATCTGTGATCAACTCTTAACAGGCAAAGCAAAAAGTCAAGAGCAAGCTTAGAAGTCTCGCTTTCACACATTTTGGCAATTAAATCTTTCATTGTTACAGATGTCGAGATTAAATGGTTAGTATTGAGCAGTGCAGAGGATTCAAAATTATTTCTCCAATACAAAGTGCGCCTGTACTTGTAGGCATCAAAAGGCTCAATGACTTTAGTAATAGAAAGGAGTATCGACTCAATTCCTTCATTAAGAATCAAACGCCATTCACCTTCAAATGACTTGAAGTTGTAGTTGACGAGTATTTCGAGCAGAACAACACCTACACTCCAAACATCAATCTTTTCATTAAATGTGGGATCACCCATTATGAGTTCTGGAGCTCTGTACCCTAAAGATTGCAATTCAAAATCATCAGCGTAGTCTTTCAACTCTTTGATCTTCGTTGAGTTACCAAAATCAATTATTTTGACTCTGCTATTGGGATTTCCATCTACATACATGATATTTTCAGGCTTGATGTCACAATGTGCATAGCCTAGATCATGAATTTCAGCCACGCCATTAAGTAGTTGCAAAGCTAATTTAGCAAGGGTTTCATAAGGGTTTTTCAATTTTCCTACTGTCCCTAAGGTAGGTGAAAGATACGGAGATGCAGGTACCAATGTTAAAGAGCGAGTCCAATCAAGAAGCTCCAGTAGAATCAAATAGCTGTCTTGCTTCAAAAATCCCGAGTAAAACTTAACACTGTATGAACTGTCACCATGAAGTCTTAAAAGGGATTCCATAATGCGTGCTTCTTGCTCTCCAATGTCTAGGAACTCCGGTTTAAATCTTTTGATAGCCAAACACCTCATCGGCGAATTAGTTGGCAGACGAACGTTCTCAGCTCGATATACATTAGCAAATGTACCTTCTCCAATACGTGACAGAATACTGTACTGAGCCAAGTCCCTTGGACTCATCGGTTTCCCGTGTTGTCGTTCAAAAGGGGCGTCGTCCATCTTGGGATCTGATGAGTTCACCAGAATACATTAAAGTCTGGAATTACACAAAAAAGTAACCCAATTGAAACAACACCAGATGTAGAATAAGATTTCTGACTCATGTCAGAGAGTACTGAGCAATATATGTATAGATGAGCGAGCGACTCAAGTTTGAATGAACCACACTGAGGAAGTTTTCAGTAGATAAACATGGAAAAATATCATGGGTTAGGTTATTTGCTATTTCTAGGTTACAAAATTATCAGCTCCATGTTGAATAATGATGATTAAAGGTATTCTTCGAAGTAGAGATTGAAATTTTTTTTATCAAATAACCACATTCAAACACAACTTATATAATACTATATGGAATACTGTGATTCAAAGGTAAGAACTTAAGTAGTATTCTAAATTCATTTGATCATTTTAATATATATATACTCAAGTAATCATCTAATTTATATAACGAAAGGGAAAACTCTTGCACTCCAGTGGGTTATGGTTTTGAACTTTGAATTGAATGATACATCATCGGTTATAAGGCGTTTTGTTGATTGAATTAAGTATAATATGGCTGAAAAATTAACATGAGCTTGCTTGCTTAAGGATCACAAAGAAAATTTTGAGCACAAAAAACCGTCAAGCATGAGTTTAAATTTACATTTGGCTTAAAATTCATATTAGAGTAATGAAAATGAATTATCAATAAGGCTAATAAGGTGCTCAATTCCTTTGAATTATATTTCTTGCACATAATTAACTAGGTGAAAATGATTTACATGATACAAATCGAAATTTTTTAATACTTTTCGTCAAATAATTTTCAATAGTAAAAATTGAGGTTTGATTTTGCTAAGCAGTGTGGAATAAATTATCAATAAAATAAAACAGTCCAGTATTTAGAAGGCTAGGCTCACGATAAATCCCCCTTTCAAGCTTTCCTTTCTGTAGGAAAACGATTGGAAAAAACGCTAATGTAGGTGCATTAGAGGAAAATTTAAGTGTATTTTAAATATTTTATGTGTCTAAAGTATGGAGCTTATCAACCTGGTCTTAAATTTGAAGGTATGATTTAGTACTAGACTTGTTCACATAACAATTGATATAATTTTCCTAGATAAAGACAAGCGAATATCAAAACAAAATCTCTGATCATAAAATAAATAAAGTCAAAATAAGTAAAATTAATAAACCCGTGTCTAGGTACTTGAAGAACATGTTATGAGACTGTATTGTAGTTATGTCTCTTTTTTCATAGTGGTATAGCTTGACAATTAGTAAAACGAGCTTTGGTTATAGTTGATAACAGACTGAGACAATATATTCCTCGTAAAGCACAATAAAAAGCAGTAGGATTTGACCTCCAATCTTGTCAATAGATCACCAACCTCGTAACTAAAGTTGATGATTTTGATCCTCCTGAATAATATGACTAAACCACATAAATTTGATATAAAGATGATCAAAAAGAGACAATAAATAATAAATCAATACCATGAAATTTCTTTACAAGCTTAATTTAAATTTCAGAGTAGATAACCAATATCCGACCGATCAAATTTTTAATAATTTTGATTATCATGTCTTTTGGATTTATTATATGTTTTTAAAATGAAAATAGATAAAAGCGATTGAATTTCGAACTTTGATATACCCTTTGTTTAATATTAAATGTATATAAGCTTTCAAGGATCTTAAAATAACTTGGAGATTTGGTGCCTGTAAAAATATAAAATTTACTATTCAATTCAATACTTGATTTTTAAACCTTTTTTTGTTTCCAAAATATTTTGTATCATCATATTAACATTTACAAGCTAAATAATTAGGTCAAACTTGTCTGGTATGTAACTAACGAATAAATTTACGTTAAGCAAATTATTTTCAAGGAAAAGAGTTCAAATAGGCCATGCAATGGGTAAATTGATGGAGAACATTATACTTCCTTTCTGAATTGTTGTGGTAGTTTCCAGATCTTCAGAGTTATGCTCAAATATCCTTACCTATTGGCCTATTTGAACAAGTTCCTTCTTACTCTACGCTCTTTCAAACAATGCCAAATTTCAGGGAGCTTTAATTAAGCAATCCATTATGCATTGAAATGTGATGCTAATTCTGTGCATGGAGTGAGTACATACGATACAGAAATCTTATTTGAATTAGCATAGTCCTCAACTTTAGATAGGATTTTGAGGTTGAGGCCGTTAACAAGTTACAAATATAAAACGTTATTTTTTTATTCTTCTTGGTTAAAAGACTTTTTTATTATTGAAAACTGTAAATTGGAACAGTTAAACTTATGATCAGTTTCACCTATTAATGTAGATGATAGGGCTTATAATCCATCATTATTCACCTTATTCAGATATCATAGTAGAATTCAGGATCAAGCCTCCTAAAGTTAAATGACTTATTTCATCTTAAGTTTTGTTCCCGCAGCAAGTACGAAAGTGTACATAGATCTAATTGGAACTCCATCTGGGAACTAATAGATATCACAAAACTATTTTTGATAGGTTGTGAGCCTAAATGTTATTGGGCTATTTGAGTCATTATTGAAAGTACAGATAGAACTCTTTTGAAGATCTACTATAAAGTACAAGTATACGAAATCTGAGATTCTATCATTAATCTATGTGAACCCCAATTTTCACCTTGATTAGGAAACCTCGTATTTTGGAAAATCTCGTCAGGGATCTATCCTGACAAACTAAAGAAAATTTCTATTCCTGATTTTCTTATACTCAAGCCTAAGATTAATTCTAATTAATTGATATTTCCTTTTAATCCACCCAAGGAAAAGAGGAAATTCATTCTCATGACTTAATATGCTCATTGCTTGCCATAATATTAGGATTAGATTTACACAGACCGGAGCTCTCCAATTCACACAGTTTTCTTTAACTTTTGAAATGGAATCTTGGCGCCAAATGACTATACCTGCAGCTAGATCAGCAATGAAGGAGGTATGACTATGCTTAGAAGCTGCAACCAGTTTCCGTCTTCAACTCAATTTTGGCCTTGGAAATCTCAAATCTAGCTTCCAGCTCAGTAGGTTATCAGCCGAGGAGTTTTTTTGTAAATATGAATGTGAAATAGCCCCAATCTTACCACCCATTCCCTGACATTTTTATTTAGGATAACAAAGCGCATGCTCTGATAGCACACTTTATAGAAAATAAGTTGGAATCTCTCCTGATTTTCAGATATGTGTTTTCAGAGCTGAACATCAAATTGAACATCAAGAGAGAGATCGTGCATGACAAAAGTTTAATCATTTTCCATTTGTAAAAATTCTATAAAATATCACAGTCCAAAATAGAAAATTGTAACCTAGAGACGGTTGTACAGCTAACTCATTCAAAATAAAATTATTTAGTAACGTATAAGTAATATACGTGTTTCCATTCTTTCCAGGCTTTTGGTTCTGAAATTGAGGATGCCATCCGATGTCTTGAGAAGCACGTTAAGTAATCTGGGGAGCAACTTTTATAAATGGGATTAATTCATTAGGACCGCAAGTTATAAATCTGCATTCCTCCAAAGTTTTTATTCAAAAATTCTATTTTGTTGCCCAGAAGTGGGGTTTATGTCTTGACTTGTTAAGAATAGTCTATAATTTCAGGTTTTTGTTATGTTATTTCAACAGACACAGTTTGATTTAATAATAACAGCTTCATAATGAAATGTTTGGTCAGGGTGCCATATTCATTCCTTTGTTATTTATGATGTACGGAAATAATGCTCCTATTTATCAAGTTCTAAATATATATAAAACTGGCTTACGGGATGATGAAACAAAACTTGCCAGTAGATTGTCGGTAGTGTTTCAAGAACTGAAAACAAATCCCAAGGATGACTCAAGGTGCAAAAAGAAGGTTCAGAATAATAATACGCCAATAATAGAAGACTGAGGATCACCAAAACAGGACTTCTATTGGTCGTCAACCTTCTGGAGCTATACCTTTCATTGTGTCAAAGCTTGTTCTATGTAGTATATTGGACAAAAAGAGACATGGCTGCAAAAGTGTCCGCTTATTAGAGCTTGCTTTCATTGGATTGGCTTTTGCCACTGTTGTTTGACCCTTTTTTTTCTAAATATGACTTCCTTAGAATTACAATAGCAACTCAAAATGGTAGATTAATTAACAAACCTCCATATAAAAATGACAATTTCATCTCCTGACAAGTATATTTAATTCAAGAATATTTCAGTGATGAAAATATTCTTGACTCCTTCTCGACGACACATTACTGTTGCAAAGGGGTAGACTAAGCTATTCGGTTCTCCTTGATGTAGAAACCTACCATAATATGATTACTAGTAGCATATAAA
Organism: Geotrichum klebahnii; assembly: GCA_030570935.1. Classification (NCBI taxonomy): domain Eukaryota; kingdom Fungi; phylum Ascomycota; class Dipodascomycetes; order Dipodascales; family Dipodascaceae; genus Geotrichum; species Geotrichum klebahnii. The sequence continues at coordinate 20,497 of JAJLWW010000050.1, forward strand.
CTTTGGCCAAGAAAAGTCTTGTAAAACTATGTCTGTATTTTGGCTATCTTGGGGGGTTACCATTGGGTTTTCTTGGGACTACCTTTTGGGCTTGCCGAGCAGGGTTGTCTTTGCTTGGAATCTCATCGATGAAACACAAACTTCCCAGAATTAAAAGAGGGTTAAATTGAAGAAATAAAAATAAAAATTAATTTAACAAGAAAATTAACTATGTTTAAGTCTAGAAATGCCCTTGGCTAATTTCTCCAAACTTTGCAAAACTATTTTCTTAACCTTGTTCACGCCTGATATAAAACGAAAGCTGCAAATTACTTTCTCGAAGATTTGGTCATATCCCAGAAGTCTTCATATATCAAGCCAGGGGATGTAGACAACAAACTTAGTAACAAATAAAGAATAAAATTAAAATTAAAATCGATAATAGATAGATAATAAATGAATAATAAAATAATTATAAAAAAAATAACTAGAAAATAACTAGAAAATAATTAGAAAATAACTAGAAAATAATTAAGAAAATAATTAAGAAAATAAATTTAAAATAATAGAAAATACATAAATTACAAACTCTTGACGGTGCTCTCGTTGTCGCCATGACGTCATAACATCTTGAGAGCATAGGATCCTTTACAATCCACAACAAAGACTCAGTGGTTGGTAACATAATATTTTTGTCGCAAGTCATTTTCCATTTCCATTTTCATTTTCATTTACACTTTCTTCCTTTTACTTGAATATATTTTTTGGTTTGACTTCACTTTACTTCACTTTCTTCTATATCGTCTCCACATTAAAATTTTATATTTACCTTATTTATTTTCATTTGATTTTTGGCATCACCAGTTTGCCCCTACAACTTGTTGATGTCTTGCCAGGTTGTTTGGGCATGAATATTAGGAAAGCACATAATTATAACGGTCTTCGTTCTTGACCAGTTTAATGCTCATACTTGAAAGTAGAAGACACCTTGCTGAACTCTATTTACTCTTGCTAATTGGTTTCTTTGACTTTGCTATTTCTGAACCGGTACATGTTGCGAATGGCAAATACTTCCTTGTCACTACCACTTTCGCCTCGTTCAGCGCCAATGCATTCAGACAAGCCTCCACCGGTGTCAGATCTATCTCACAAAATCAGATCTCCTGAAGCGAATCCTAGTAGCGAAATCATAACTACATCCATAGAAATTCCTTTAGAACTAGATATAACTAGTCCTGCTGCTAAAGCTACCATTTCTCCATCCTACTTCTCTCAAAATGACTCCACAGGCCAGCCTATCTATCCCTCAACCATATCTCCAAATACCTCTAGTTTGCTGGTGCCTTCAGCAACTGGTAGTGAAATACTAGGCTCTTCAAATAACATGCCGCTACCAACTGCGCCCAACCCCCATTTTCATCTTGCACTTGCTTCGGCAGTGAATTCTACCAGAGAACCACACACTCCTTTAGTACCCACTACAATTTCTCACAGTACAACACTTAATCTACCTGGGTTTCAACTTTCAACCTCCTCCTGTACCCCAGATCCTCAACCTAGTCTACCAGCTGCCACTTCGTCTAATCAGAAAAAAGTTCCACCAACGAATATTAGTATATCCAAAGATGATTCTTTTGTTAGTGAATCTAATGGGAGTGGCGTGCGAGCTTCTCGCAAAAATTCAAGCGATTCTATTTTACCTAGTTCAGCCGGACCAACTTCTGATAGGCAGACTTCCCATAGTGCAACCGAGCCAAAATCTTTCATGGAACTTCAGGCCAAGGCTGTTGCTAAAACAGTAGCCTCCATTTTGGCATACAAAAGGACATCAGTATCACATAACATTTTTCCACAAGGAGGAGATGCGCTACCTGCGGTTAAAGAGAATTCAGCAACTAGACGTGCATCAACTTTCAATCTCAACGATCCGCAAATCACACTACAAAATACTCCAGTACAAAAACTCCTGCAACACAAGTTTCGATCTCCTTCGCTGCCTGTAAATAGTTTAGCTTCTACTATTGAAATACCGCCCAATCTGAATACCATCCCTCTAGACGAGTTAGCTGAAATTATAAGCCGTCCTGAATCCAAAAAGACAATCCTTATTGTGGACGTACGACCTTTCACCCAATATAGCAAAACTCGAATATGTTCTGCTATAAATGTCTGCATCCCTTCTACTCTACTCAAACGCCCTGCATTTGTTCTTTCACGTTTTGGTGAATGCATGATCCCTTCTCAACGTGAAGCAATCGACAATCTGGCTCAGTATGAAGATGTAGTCATTTATGATCAATTTACCTCCGAAATTTCAGTCACCACCGATTCTGCCTTATTATATACTATTTTAAAATTTAACCGAAGCGATAAATTAAAGGGCCGATTGTCATTTCTCAAAGGTGGGTTTTCTTCCTTTGCAACATCCTTCCCTTCCCTCATTGATGAGTCTGAAATTCAAATTATCGATAATTCACCCAACAAAGCACCTACAACAGCAGCTAATGCAACCTTTTCAAGAAATTCAAGCTCTTCTGTAATTACCAATAACGATACCAAACTCAACGACCTGCATTTAAATAGTTCATCAACTCTCCCTAGTCATAGTCATTCCAACAGTCAGCCTGATAACTTAACCTTGCCACCTGCGCAAACATTTAACTTTCCTCCAGTTCTCACTGGGTTTAGTCTACCTGCCAACTCTATTAAGGATGGCCCATTAAAGCCATTTGCTTCGAATATCAATAAATTCACTGAACACACCGACTTGGCTGAAAAAGCCACACCAGTCAATCTTCCTGATGATCTAGACCCTTCTGAAGTTCAGTCATATTTACCCCTCTGGTTGCAGGACATTATTAATCATAACACGGGGCCTCTTCATATTGCTCGGAGATTTCATGATATCGAGCAAGCCGAAAAGGTCCGGTTACAGAGTGCATTTAACCGTGGTTCCCGTATGATTTCTAATCGATCTCCGTCCATTAGTACTCCCCGCAGTGTTAATTCAGAAGATGGTGTAAACTATTCTTTTTCAGCTGGTGTTGAATTGGGTGCCAAAAATCGATACTCCAACATTTGGCCGTATGATCACACTCGAGTTCGTCTCCCTGAGATCGATGAAAAGTTACAAATTCAGGAGTCTCCAAAGAATCCAAGCCTATCTTCTTTCACTATTGCAGCAGCTGATCCTCTAGAAGAAAAGTGCGATTATTTTAACGGAAGCTACATTACGACTAGCGAACCTTCTTTGCGATACATTGCTACTCAGGGTCCACTTCCTGATACTTTTGTCGATTTTTGGCATGTAGTTTGGGACAAAAAGATCCCTATTATCGTTATGCTCACAGCTGAAATAGAAGGAGGTACAACTAAATGCCATAAATACTGGGCCAATGAAATTTATGGGACATTATCCTTAACAAAGACCTCATCAGAACGCATTCTATTATCTTCGAAGACTAAAACTTTAGTGACTATTCGCAAGTTTGTGTTGGCTCCCACTGCTGTGGCATTAGCGACTGGTGCAGTAACAGCTGATACAGGTAATGTATTGTCAGGTCGTGGTACCTACTATAATCCCCATCTTTCGTCAGATTCCCATACAGTGATCCAAATTCAATACACTTCGTGGCCTGACCTTGGATCTCCAGCAAGTCCAGAAGATTTAATAGCTTTATGCAGGATCAAAAACTCTTACCTGGAAGAATGGAAGCAGTACCTACAATCCAAAACCAAACAGACGTTGAGTGAGGAAGAACTATCCCCTTGGACTATTGTTCATTGCTCAGCAGGCTGTGGTCGTACAGGGACCTTTTGCACAGTTGATTTAGTGATTAGTTTGCTTGCGCAGCAGATGAAGAAAGCGAAATCGCCTACCCTTGAGTCTTCACCGTTTCATTCCAGTTGTCCCGAGCAAACACCTAGTGCTCAGCAGACAGCTCGGCCAGGAGACTCTGAAGCATTTGAGTCTCGCGATTTAATCTATCGTACGGTCCATGATTTCAGACGTCAGCGACTATCTATGGTCCAAGTCCTACGACAGTATGCTTTATGCTATGAAACTGTGATTTTCTGGATACATGAACAGTACAAGAACCAAAAGAAATAGATATTTAACTCCAAATATTATCCTTAATTTATTTTCTAACTTGAAATCTTCCTCTAGATTTCATGATGTATATTGATACTTATGATTCAAACTGACATGTAACTTTGAGTTGACATTGGAGAATCGACGGGTTTGGGTTTATTCAAGTTTAATATCAAGATAGTTTTCGAGGTGAATATAGTCAACCTCCCTTTTTTTTTTTCTCCCTCTTCTCACTCCATTACACATGATCCTTTGTACTGGAAGGAATATAGGGACTTTTATTTTAATTCTTTTTTCTCTCTTGAGAATAAATAACCAAAAATAAAAGCCTAAAAACTCAATTCTATTTTTCCTTGCGATATGTATTTCTTTTTATCATATTGGAATATCATTATTTTCAGGAAAGATCAATTAAGAAAAACACCAAGGTGAATGAACCAGAATAACCGAAATAAAATAGAATTAAAAGAATGAAAAACGAAACAAGAAGGGGGAAAAGCTATTATTCCTACTAATATTGTAGAAAATCATAATAATTTTTCTTCTTCTTTTTCTTCTTATGTTTTATTTTACTTTATTTCGTTTTTATTCCTTGTTCTTGAGCTGTTTTTAATAGGAGGTTCACAGGGCTGTTCGACTTTTCATTTCAAATTGTTTTCCCCAAAAGCAAAAACAGTAGTATTCAACCTCCTACATTTTAATATTTCATATATATTTATTTAAAAGAAAGTCACTCTTTGTGTTCAGCAGCGTTCTTAAATCCTCTAGTCCGTTCAATTCGAGTACTAAAGGCCAGCAAGTAGAACCGATCTGGTTTAGTTTGTGTGTTACACATCCATGCTATCAAGGCCGATAGTTGGAGTGTGTGATAAACTTGCAAAATTTGAATGAAATATTAAAATCAATCAAGAATTGGCCTTGGTATTACGTCTCAAAGATTTGAGCAAAGCCTTAGCGCTCTGATGCTAATTGTCCTAAGTACAACTGACAAGGGAAAAAACATTGTATTAGGTTCAGCAAGATCTTCAATGAACGTAAAGATACTACAAAAAAATTTCATGAAGTATTTCATTTATTAAACCTTACATATCATTAAAATGGCACTAATTAACAAGAATTAAATCATACAACATTATCAAAAGCAATACAAACCTACACAATCGTTAACATTCAAGCTGCTTTATAGCTTCTTGTAAAACGTTTCTTGAAATAGAAGCCCATTTGATCAAATTTGTTGAGTTGCCATCTTGAAGAGATTCAAGGATACCAGGGAACACAGCACCTCCGTACCCTAAATATCGATCAGGAGCAAAAAGTACATGCTTATACCATGATCGATTGTCAAGTCCATAGTCATGCAAAAATACTCGTTCGATTTTAGAGAGCTTCATATTAATGACATGAATTTTAAATGACAGTATGACTTTCTTGTAAAGTTTGTACCAAGGCCAGTCTCTTGTAAAAGCATCACTTAGTTCTGACGTGTAAGAATCTACATTCCGACCAACTTCTGTGAATTGATCAATAGTCTTTTGCAAGCATTCAATATGCTCCTTGGGAGTTGTTGCATTACAACTGTTAGTGTCATTGTGATGATATTTCCGGTCGTGATTATGTTCGTGGTCAATATTTACCGATTGGAAATTTGATAGTGCATAATTGTCCACATTTTTCTTCAATATGTTTGTGAGTCCAGTTTGCAGAACTTTTCCATAATCTTCGAAATGTAAGTCAACCACAGCACGTTCCGAAAGCGAAAGCGTAAGTAGCCCAAGTATTTTGGCAGAAGTAGCATGCAGCTTCCAGTCAGGATCCACAAAGGTGTCCATCCAATGAAAGCTATCATAGTTTGAATGATAATGGTAAACAGCATCACCAGCACCTCCAGTGAATCCAAAATCGATGGAAGGGATACCCAAATGATCAAGGAAAACAGTGTAATCGCTTCCAGTACCCAATGTGGCGATAGATGTATTACTACTCTTCCTCCAGTGACCGTGCACAGAACCTCCTTTCGGATATCCAACCCGAGCAGTCGTATTTCGCAAAAGTTCATTTAACGAAGGAGAAGCGCCAGCATCAAAATAAGATCCCGACACAGCAACGTCGACGTTCAAATAAGCTAAAGCGTTCTTAGACAAAAATTGCGCTTTATCTTCTCCCCACTCAGTTGAGCCTAGTAATGCGTACTCTTCGCCATCCCAAGAGGCTAGGATAATAGTTCTGAGAGGGCGCCATCCTTTACTTTTGAGCTCAGAAAATGCTTTGGCAACAGATAAGAGGACAGCAGAGCCACTATTAGGATCTGAAGCACCTCCCGAAATCCACGCATCGCGATGATTGCCCACAACAATAGCCTGACCAGGAAGAATACCTTCCATGCGGCCAATAACATTGTAGATAGGCTTTATGTCATATTGTTGTTTGTTGAAAAGATTCAATTCCAATTGTGATGGTCCCACATTGTAGCTAACACCCTCCAAAATGCCACCCCAGTTGTCGTTGAAAGCATCGGGACCTGGCCCGAGATCATTAAGAGCTTTCAAAATTGGGATAGCTTCTGAGTAACTGATAGGAATACTAGGAATGGATGGCACAAACTCTCGAGGATCCTTGCGATCAGCATTGATAGTACTAGGATACCCTGGGGTAGTTGGGTCTCCAGGGCCGTAGGAAAGAAACATAACACTCCCCCGTTGAACACTAGAAGGGTTGCGAGCAGGGCCCTCTGGATAAGGCTTGATACCATGCTTGAAATCGATTCCCAAATCGTCTGTAGGATCCGAAAATATAACAACGCCTATTGCCCCAAGTTCTTGAGCGTGTTTGACTTTAAGACCTCGGAATATTGCGTTATAGCGAACAATCACGATTTTTCCTTTAATATCAACATTGAGATTTAATAGCTGATCAAAGTCGGTTTTACGTCCGTAATTGGCGTAAACAAATTGAGCAGTCACATTACCGTTAGCTGAATATCCATGGAAAGTTGGAATACTATCCAAATTTCCGGAAGTGGGATCATCTTTAAGAACATCTTCTTTCAACGAAGCCTTGTACTTAATAGAACCATCCTTATTCAGCAGACAAAGCCCGTGGTCCTCTGGAACGTTCAAATATGTGTAGTAAGGCACAATTTCAGATTTGAAACTATACTCTTGAAATTTAGCTAGAGTCCAGTCGGCTAGATCTTTTCCTTCCCCAGCAAGATGTGCTTCTCTGGTATAGTTCTTACTCCAGTCCCTAAGATCTTTTGGTTTGATGGAATCAAATAGCAACCGTTCTAACTCAGGTTCAGGTATCCACAAGTTATGAATTCGCGCGAGGTCTCGTCGCAAGGATGTTCTCGGAAGAAAAACTAGACAGAAAGCTATAATGAAAAGGAACCCAAATGTCATATAGGCACACATTCGACTTGCTGTTGAACCACCTCGTCTTCTAATCTTAACTTGGTCTTCCAAGCTGGACTCTCCCACGTATTGTCCCTCATTTCTCCTTGATGAATGGGAAAGTAAAGGGTCACTTTCTTCGGGTCTTTGCATTTTGCTTGTATAGAAAGTTGATGTTACTAATTACTATCCAAGAAGGATTAATTAAAAGGAATAATGTTTGCCACACAACAAAGATGGATAAGAGCACTTTCGAAGAATATAAAAATATAAAAAATGAATGAAAAAAAATACTAAGCAATAAGAACGGACGAAAGTGAAGGGGAATTGAGAATAATAAAAGAGATATAAAAAAAAGTGAAAATAGTGCAATTTGGGTAGTAACTTATGAAAGAAGCCGAAAAAAGTCTCTCGCGTTACTGGGCAGTCGTTTTACTTGGTTTGATGTGCAACTTTTTGTCAATTTACCCATTTCTGAACACTAAAAATTACCAAAACAGGGCCGCAATCATATTATTCAGAGCCATTCATTGATTACAGATTAAAAGTTCAACATATTTATATGTGAATAAAATTATATTATGAAAATCATTAAGTTCATTAGGTTTCATTCAGCAGTCGTAGTTGTAATTCCATGTAAATCACACCAATTGCGTACAAACTTCAGGTCAAACTTCATGTTCAGTTTTTTTTCCAAAAAGGTACTTAATTCATCCAAACTAATAGGCTCATAGCATAAAATCCGTGTCCAAAGAGAGTTAATAGTTTGCGGTTCTTGCCTAAGCAATTCTGATATTCGTAAAGATATATTCGAGCGCATAGCATCGGTCATAGTACCATCGTCATTTTTCTTCTCAAATTCAGAATAACACTTATTTACAATCTCCACCATTCGAGATCTACTTCCATTGTGTTTAATTCCCAAGGAATTTAGCAATTTTTTTAGTTCACCAGTTGATAATTCGCTTGCAGAACCTGGATTTGAAGGAAGTAGACCCAGGCTAGTCCCTTGCTCATTCATCAGTGTCGGAACCTCGGTTGACACTTTACAACTTTGCAAGAGTTCGAGCATGGCTTTTCGAGTCTTTACAGGTTTAAACCCCCACTTGTCAAGTTGATCTCTAAGCTGAGAAGTAGTCATTTTATTAAACTCAGGAAGATCAAAACCTTTTTTGGAAACTTGGGGACTCTGAAGTACCTTGACATCAGCGACCTTTTCTTTAAATCTACTAACTGCATTTTCAAAAAGCTCAAAATAGTCTTCATTTTGAGAGGTGTTGCCGCTTCCGTAGGGAGATTCTGGAATTTCAATGATCTCCACTGCAACAGTTGGAGATTCTGGCTCTTCAAAATGATATATAGGAGGCGTTGCTGTAGCATGAAGTAAGTCGGGTGAAGGGGAAATTTCTGAAGAGTTGAGAATTATAGTGTCTAGTGCTGGAGATTTATTTAAAGAAGAGCGTAATGCTAGTGGACTCAACGGAGATGATTTCGAAGATTTTGATTCATTTACTGAAGGTTCAACGGGATGCACCAGGCAGCCAGTCTCATTGATCATTGTCTTTCGGCTTTTAATGTGATGTTCTTGAGTAACTTGTTCGGTTAAGTTATTTTCAGATTCAACTGGTAATAATATCGTTCCAGAATTCTTTAGTGGAGACTCTAAAAGCTCAGTAGTATCAATTGGTACATCAGAAATTCGAACCGGGGAGCTATTTGTGGTGATATTATGATTGGTACAGTAAGATTCTGAGACGAACTGAATCTCTTCATATTCATCAGCATCAGACGCAGGTATTTCATCAATTTCAAAAGGACTTTCCTCTTCGGTGCTCCAAGTCAATTCCTTATATTCGTCAAAATCTGAAGCTGTTATATGTGAAATATCCGAGCCTAATTTCATGTCTGCATCAAAAGACACGGTGATACATCTCCGTTTTCTAGCTAATTCAGAGTCAAAGTCAAAATAAGTATCATCACTTTTGTGCAAATTTATAACGTCATTTTTCGTTAGAGAATTAGGTGGTAACTGGGAAAGATTCCATATTCCATCTTCCGGTTTAGAGGGCGTAAATGAACAAAACGGAATCCCATTTTTCGGCACCTCACAAGGGGCTGGCAAGCAAACAGAATACCGTGACACTAACATATCAATGGATTCAAGGTTATCGATCGACCGTGTTGATTGAGGAATGTAAGGAAAGGAGAGGCAGGCTGAGCTTATAATAGATACGCCAAGTTGCGGAGACAAAATAGCATTGAACGAAACCGTTGAATTTACATTTCGGTTATTAGCTGCTTGCTTTTCCAGTACTTTCATATTGTTTTTTTCTTTTCCACTAGATGAAGATTCATCGGCACTTATCGTAGGAGACTTGAAAAATGTTTGCTGATATTCTTGTCGACTTTTTCGAGATGATATTTTGGAACTCAATGTTGACATCGCTGCACTCTTGTGTTTTTTCCCACTCAACTTTGCCATCAGGTTAAATTCCTTGATAAGTTGTTTCCTGGCAATCTGAGTGAATGGAATATCATTCATCTCGGACTCAACGTCCCTTTTCAAATCTCCTTCTTCATTACTTTCAGGTATATCCTCAGATTCAGAACTATTTTCAACAGTTTTATATCGCAATGCTAATCTGGCTGTGATAGATTTTGGAGCGTTCTGTTTCTTTTTTGTAACTTTGCTTGATTTTTTTGAGGGTTTCTTAGTTACTGTTTTTCGAGTTCTCTTCTTGTTAGAGATAGCTACATCAAGCTTCAGTTCTGTACTCAAGATCTCTTGCTGTGATTCGTTCACGTCTACTCCAGAGTTTATTTCTTTCTGTCGAATCATATTTTCTGTAATATTGAGCTTCTCAGATGTTGATTCGTGTCGTGCGACCAGCCCTCCGCCATATAACGAAGATGTCTTGGGATTTATAGATTGTTCTAAATCATATTTAAATTTGTCCAAGGTGACAGTCAGAACTGGTGACGCAGTTTGTGGTTGTGCATTTGCATTGGACATGATCTCATTATTTCATGAGTATCAGATGTGTTGATAGACTACTTGGGAATCGATGGAATTAAATGTTTCTGGTTTTCCATGAACAGTTGTTTTGATTACTTAATGTTAACAACATCATTACATAATAGAAATATGAACATTTATATCAGTGAACCTGTGCTCTGTTGAGAAGCCATAGGAAAGTTTGAAGGCTTAGTAGAGTTGTTTGAAGGCTTTTTACTGGAAGCAGACGCCCAAAGAGAGCCAAAAGCATCATCTGCCTTTGAAGACTTGCCCTTGGAGCCACCATTTCCTATAGTAGTAGTAGATCCAGATAGCGTAGTAGAAGATCCTGAAATAGTCGAAGCACCAGCACTTACCATAGGACCAAATCCAGCACCTGCGGAATTATATGAACTATTCCCACCAAATGAAAGCAAAGTAGAGTTATTACCTACAGTTGCAGTGTTGGAAGGGTTAGTGGGAGCGGGTGAAGAGAAAAGATCAAATAAATTATCGGATTGGCTAGGAGGCAGCGGTTTAGAGGTATTAGGAAGTTTTGTTGAGGTCAGAGGAGCAGAAGACTGAGGTACTGCGCTTTGGAAGTCAGTAAAATCATCGTCATCAGCTGCAGTTGTAGGTGCAACGGCGGGAGTAGATGTTGCAGGCGAATCATCGAAAGAGAATAAATCTTTTTGAGGAGGTGGGGTAGGCTTTGAAGTTTTACTAGTGGAAGAAGTCGTAGGTGGAACATCAACTTCATATTCTTCAAAATCATCGTCATTAACAGCACTCCTACTGGAATTGGAATAACCAGGGCCATCATACTCATTGCCTCCAAAGCCACCACCATCGCCATACACGCCACCGGAATATCCTCCAAATTCGCCATTGACAGAATCGCTTCCGAAGCCACCATATTTACTTCCGCTACCCCCGAACCCCCCAGAGCTAGCGCTAGATCCAATTCCGGAATACTTTTGCTTCTGAGATCGAGCAAGTTTCCGCTCAGCTCTGATTTTGCTCACATCATCCAAAAGAGCAGTTAGTTCTTTTGCTCTATTTCGGACGTTGATACCTTGATCCTTTCCTTCACTGTTAATATAGTGAAAATGTTTCAGCATGTCAATTACGGCAATATGAGACCTAGCATAATCGACTACTCTTTCCGATCCGTTCTTGACCAGATACTCTAGCAATTGCAAACTCTTGTAAATTTGACGCCATTCTTCAGCACTTTTTTCAGTGAATCGCTATCTATGGTTAGAAAATAGAACCGATCTATATTCCCAGATACATACCTTGTAAATCATAGGCATAATCTCATGGAAATGAGAGCTGGGTACAAGTTAGTCACTAAACGGAAATAAAGCGAAAATAGCGCATATTGGGAAGCATACTATGATTGAGTGCCCTCAGCAATTTCCTAGAATCTGGTGTCAGATATTGATTAAGATGAAATAAGACAGAAAAAACCCCAGATTACACATACCTGCATCAAAGTGCTAGAAGCTCCCCAAGGCTCATTGTTTGTGGCTTCTCGGACCTGCAAGAGAGTTAAAAACAAATTTCCAAGTTTCTTATCACTTTCCAAAGCATACCTTTGCCTCCATCTCAGTGTAATTCATGACAACTAAGCACATTAGTATAAAATTTAAATCCAAAGAAATCTGTTAAATACCATTCTGGGCTTTCCGAACGTAAGCCTTCACGTCGTAGAGGGAAATGTTTGCCAGTTTATCCTTAATGTTGTCCATTTTTATAACATAAAAGTCTTCAATGTAGGGTAGCAAGTCGTGTTTGGCTTGTTAACGGTGCTGTAAAACAAAATCTCAAGTAGTGAACTTAATAAATTAGAATGAGAAGAAGGAAGTCTTTGGCCTATGGAAATAGGATGAAATGAAATGTGAAAAGAAGCGCAACGTGAAAACGAAAGGTGCTCACCTAATAACCAATAATTCGAAAGGGGACAAGTTGTTAGTTTAAAAGCCCTAGCCCAGAAACCTTCCTATTTGGGATGTTATCTGATCTCAAGTTTTCATTCAGATCCTGGTGGGAGTTTTTTTCTTCTTTTATGTTCCCGATTTCATACCACCAAGCGAGCTAGATATTTACATTCCGTACAAGAATGAGCTTTAAAGGTTCTTGGACCAGAGGTGTGCGCTGTGGCGTTCACAACTGTAGTTCGCGACTATGGCGGGTTGTTAACGGATTGAAGATGTGTCAAAATGGTCATATCGTGGAAGGAGATATTCAAATGGAAGTCGATGATGATGAGTTCTTCAATAGTGGTGGACGAAGAACTACTAAAGGATCACAAAAGCGAACAGCAATTATCACTGAAGACAATGGGCGACTTTACGGCAAAGAAGGTCACATACTTTATATTAAGTGTTTGCAAATCCTAGTACAGCAGCAAGTTAGATATTTAATAGAATCACAAAATGCACCCACGGAAATTGAAGGTGTTGCTCGCGCGCTGTTTGGACTTTATTGTGATTCCATTTGGGAAGACGCCAGCATGGATTTGGAAGACGACTCCTTTGAAAACAATGTTCAATTGAATCGAGAACCCTCGCAACCATCTAAAAAGATGGCCAAACTTCCTATAAGTATTACTCATCTGGTTTCAATCACTTATCTATCTTGTTTGATTCTGAGACTTCCAATATACCAGTACGATATCCTTCGATGGATCATCCATGACCGGTTTCCATATATGAATCCTTTAAGGATTATACCCAAACCTATGTTAAACCGGTTAGGAATGCATCTATTCACTCATTTTCGGGTAACTTCACCTCCTAATATGGGTCAATTATTTCAATGCACAAACACTGTCGCAAAGTTTTTTTTTGAGCACTACAAGCTTGAGTTTCCCATAATGCCTATTCAACCACTGGCTTTTAAAATGATTCGGGATTTGTTTCTACCTCGTAAGTTGATGTGCTATTTTTTTCTAGGGTTTGTTTATTAATTGCATTTCTTGTTAGCGGAAATTTATCCTGCTGTGATTAAACTTTTGCAAGTTAATGATGCGAATTTTGATTGGAGCAAGACTAAATTTGGTGGATGCGCCCCAGAGTCCTTCACTTTTTGTGCTATTTTTGTATCTGTCAAACTGTGTTTTGGGTTTGACAATGTCATAAGAATTCCGAAACGGCCCAATGAGCCTTGCAAGTACGTTGTTGACTGGGAACTATGGGCTAGCATGGTTCGTCGTGTATGGGTAGAAGATGAGTCTTTTTATTCCGCTGGCCCGCTCGATTCATTGAACTGGGATAACGCAAAGATTGTGCGGTATTTGGCGTGGGTTGATAAATTTCACACCCCAGATGACAATGATGCTAGTACTCTAGATGACATTAAAAAGTTGAAGCGAGTTATGGAGTTTTTTCCTCGAAAACAGCCTGACAATTTACTTAAAGAAACAATGGGGTCTATGGAGGTTGAATCTTCAGGAGAGGAAGAAGGGAGCATTTCAGAAGAAGGGAGTAGTGACTCTGGGGAAGAAGGAAGTAAGGAAAGTGACAGTGAAAACGAAAATGTGCAAGATGACACCAATAAGCCTCTGAATCATATTTCACACCTTTTACGAAAAGGATTCTATGCTGAACGAGAAGAAAACGATTTCTTTCAGTCTTCAGGAGTTGAAAGTAATGATGAGCATGAGGAGTTCAAAATGGCATTAAACAGGAAGCTTTTGCCCGTTAGTAAGGCTTCATCACGACCCGTGTATCATACTCCATCTGACAATCCTGACATTGATGTGTATCCAAGTACATCAATTATCACAGAAATTTCTCAGCTAGTTCAATCTACCACTTCAACTTTTGAGACGCAACTTACCAAATATTGTTCTAGTAGTGAGGATGACTGGGAAGATGCTTTGGACGATGATATAGAGGATGAGGAAGAGTGTCTACCAAGGGTGAAGAAAGAATTACTACAGGTGCCTAATTCAACATTCAAGGGCATTAAATTGCGCCCTGGAGAAAGATTTCCTCATAAATCAATGGACCAAAATTCCGAATATACCAAGCTCTTGATGCTAGTTGGACACAAAATAACTGGAACTAATATCACTCTACTAAATCAGATAGTTGGTAAAATGGAGAGGAGCTTAATTAGGATGAGTAAGTGATTTATTAATTCTGTTATTTTATTTATTTATTCATAAATTCACATGGGTTGATTTTTTTTATGGTTATTACTTTACTTTCTGTATATATTGATGAGTTGTATTTTATGCTTGAATTTCATAAGCTTTTATGGGTTTCATTATTGTAATGTAGTTGATTAATTTTTGAATTTGAAGGGATGTCTTGTGGTGTCACAAAATCGCCAGTTCGGACTAACCCTGCCTTTTCAATACTCGGATTATAGATAACCATTGTTGAACTTTATAGAAAACAGTAGGAAGTTCACTGGGAACAATTGGAACTATGACTCTATGAGCCTTTTTTTTGTTGTTGTCCTATTACTCAACGTATTGTTCTCTTGGGGCTTTAACTCTACATTTGTGATAGTGAAAATTGTCTGCCTTATCAGTTGATTCGTCCCCCAATTAGGCCTCAAAGTTTTAAAAATGAAAAAATTAAAAAAATATTTTTAAAAAAAAAAAAGTCAGCTATTAATTTATGTAACTCTGACTTCGATCTAGTATATTAATCTCAAGTATTCTAGTTGAAAATAATTTTTGAAAATATAAATATAATATATTTATGTTAACTCATAACGATTGAACTTTCTTCTTCTAACAGTATCTATTATGATGGTTAGTTCTCCTTGCCGACGAAGCTTAGCTTCAATGATAACAACAGGGCTTCCTAAAGTATCATCGTGCAACCATTCCTCACTTTCAGCAATGGCATATAAAACCTTACATCGAAACACCAAGAGGCCTCCTCTACCAGTCATAGAAACTCCTAACTGGTCAACCAACGCAGCAATCTCTTCTATTTTAAGTGAAACCCCTATTACCAAAAGTCAAGTACCATCCGCTCAAAAATTACATATTCTGAACTGTCTTGTTCAAAACGAGCCAGGTGTCTTGTCCAGAATTTCAGGTACGCTAGCTGGGCGTGGATTTAACATTGAATCACTTGTGGTCTCAAATACAGAAGTCAAGGATTTATCGCGTATGACTATTGTGTTACAAGGTTTAGATGGAATTATTGAACAAGCCCGCCGACAAATTGAGGACTTAGTACCTGTCTGGGCTGTTTTGAATTATACAGCAGCTCCTGTAGTGAAGCGTGAAATTCTGTTGGCCAAAGTATCACTGTTGGGACCTGAGTATTTTCAAAAGCTCTTGGAGCACCATAATGTTATCTATAAGCATGCGATTCCTAGAAATATAGACGGGTTCAATTCTATAGCAGACAATTATGATAACGGTAGCTCCGACAATGCTCATACTATTAAGAGCCATCATCCAAATCACATTGCCCCATCCGAGGCATTACGTCACAAGCACGAGCATTTGAAAGATATCACTGCACTGGCGCACTTGTTTGGTGGAAAGATTGCTGATGTCTCTGAGCGCAATTGCATTATCGAGCTCTGCGCAAAACCTGAACGAGTAACAAATTTTCTTGAACTTCTTCAGCCTTTTGGTGTTTTGGAGTTGGCAAGAACTGGAATGACGGCATTACTTCGAACTCCTTTTGATTCGGCAGTGGCCGCTGCGGCTGCTAATAGTGAGTTTGTTCATAGTGCTTCAGATGTCGTCGACGCTACAAACCTTCCACCAGGTTAATTTAATAAGAAAAGGCACTCGCCTTTCTTTTAATCAAAATTAAAAGCTTGCTTTCATTTTGCAGTATTCTTTTACTTGCTTTCATTTATTTTGGTGATTTTCAGATCTTTACTTATTATCAGAGGTTCTCAATGTTTTGTTTTTATATACTTCATTTAAGGGAAAAAGTTTAAAAATAATCATCTAACCTTAAAAACTCGCACTACTTTGAGATTTTTAATAATACATAGACACCAACAGATTTTGAGATAGTATTATCAACCTTTTCATGCTCTAGGGTTGTAGTCGTTCAATTATTTTTTTGGTGTTGTGAGTCAAAATGGATGGTCATGACCACTATATTTTTTTGATTTCTTTCAAATAGAAACTTACTGCTATGGAATTCTTAGATATAGCTTCTATAAGATCTTTACTGGTGAGATTTTGAAAAAATTCTACCCTGGTAGCGAATTTTACATACGGCATACTATAGAATGAATCCAGTTCTATACTTTCTTTGATTATATGAACTATAGTTTTTAAACATAGTGAAATTGAACCAAGTTTGAGTGTGGTGTAGCTATAATGCCAACTTCACAATAGCAACATAGGATATCATTACTTTGTAGATGAGGAATTTTGCTTTGCAGTATTTCCTGGTTCCGAATAGAAAGATGATAAGCATTTTGAATCTGGATAGTGATTGATTTTTAAATGTGGAGTAAAAGGGTCCGAGAGAGAACACCTCGGCTCGGCGAGTTGATGAATTGATATTTGAGGGCTCTAATATGAAAAGAAGAGAGTCGCATAACTGTACAGTTTTGGAAAACGTCGAAGTACTTTGGCCCTAACACTATCTAATTTGGGTTATGGGATAGAAAGAGCCCAATATCCAAACGTACTTTAATCTCTCATTTACCATCAGAGTATAAATAATTTCTTTATATATTTATTTATGAAGTTCTTGACTGAGGCATTATTCACTTTTGTGTCGATACCACTGTTCAACTAGTATAATTCAATGTGTTAAATTTGAAAAACATAGCTAGAATTATCAAGGCTAAGACATTTGTTCTGCTTCAAATTGGTAATCATTAAGTGTTCCAAGTTTCTGATTATTTTCCTGGGTGGCCGCACGTATGAGATATGTGGTTAGCAGCTCGAAAAGAAACTCATCATTTGATAACTACTTTGTGCTATATTATATAGTATTAATGTTTATCTTCAATTTGGTTTCCGATTTCAATTCTGAATAATCTGTAAGATCAGTTAGACTGGTGTTCAAATTATACTATGCTGATTGATTGAACACATGCTTATTATTTTCCTTTACTCTAAGGCACCAATGAGTTCAATAATATGGCAGATATATCTACAACATTAATATTTGTTATACAAGAAATAGATTCTATTGAGTTACAAACCTCCAATTACTGAAATAGAACACATTCTCCGCAGCCAAGACCCAAAATGACGCTTTTCGATCTATTGAATAGTTGGTTTGCAATTGATCTTATATCTTGCCATCTTTACATCTATTTTTGTTAAAAACTTTTGACAAATATAGTCTATTGTTTCATTACCATAGGGTTATAACTTTTGGCAATTCACCACTCAAGCCAACTCTTACAGCTTGAATAAGGATCACCAGCACAATCACAGCTCCAATGACTCCGAAAACACCTTTATTTAGCATAGATTGAACAGCTTCATTAATAATATCAAGAACAGTTCGGTTTGATTCAGTTTCAAAAACTTGGGCTTCTTGCGGAAAAGCATTTTCGTTCTCTGAAGATACATGGGACAGTAAAGAAGTAACTTCGGTGGCTCCATTATCTCCATTATCAGCCCAACTAGATGTGGTCAAAATACCAGTTTCTGTGTTAGTTGAGGAGGGAACACTCATTTTTAACACTGATTATTTATAATTTGGATAGTTGACACAATATTAACTCTTAAAGAAGCATATGTTTAAACCAAGAAGGTTTAACACTTTTTAGCACAACTTGATTTATTGATTTCATCTACAACAAAGTTGGTAAATCACAGCCTTCTTGTGCTATAAAGTAAATTTTCATACTATACAGTTTTATACTGATGAATTGACGTATATCACAACATAATACCTAACTCTACTCGATATATGTCAATAAACATGATAATCTTTATGCCTGGAACTTATTTCTGTGTGAACATTTTATAACTTCGACCGCGTACAAATTAAATTTCAATTAAAGGTCTATAAGTTAAAGACCATTTATTTCATTCTAATAGAAACAAATACCTTTGATTTTGTAAATCATTTCAATCTTTTTCTTGTTATTGTTATGGGGGATAAACCTGGGTGTTATCTGAGAGTTCCAAGAACAACATGAGACTTGTGACACGGAGAGCAATAAACTAAACAAATGCCATTTGATCTTGTCTTTCCATATAAAAATCTATCCTTATAGGCTATTTCTGTTATTATTTTATTTTTTACCCTAGTCAATCTTGATTTAAATATAAGTAAGATCTTACTCTGCTGAGAGTCAGCGGCATATTTCTCTACCAAGTATATCCCTGATATAATAGTGGTGATGTTCAGTTCTGAAACCATACGAGATTTAGTGACTACTATCTACCAAGTCATGATATACTGGAGTGTCAATTGATTTTCATTCCCTTGGATTTTTCAATTTAGACACCTACTTTCTCATTACCCCATATCCTAGTATCCCTATTACCAGGAACCTTGCCTTATCATCAGTGGTAGGTGTTGTATACAAATCAAGACACTTGCTTAAACATAAAATTTGTGCTTAAGTGCTAAGTCCAATCTCTGGTCATAAGACCAAGTGGGAAAAAAAATTCCCACACAGTTTTTTTTTCGGTCCGGTCAGGACCATGTATCGGTTCGTACAAGCTTGGGTTTTTCAAAATAGTCTGAAAATTTATTCAATTTTTTGACAGGACATTATACATATACAATTGCAATTAAAAATAAGTCATCAATATGCTTCAAAAGCTTAAGAAGAAAAGCCAATGACGCCACAGGCAGGACGGCCACCAGCGTTACCAGTCTTGAAGGAGTCGGGGTGACCACCCTTTCCAAGATCGTCAGTGCCACCATGAACAACAACAGTTCTACCCAGGATGGAGTTCTCACCAAAGAGAGTAAGAAGCTTGTCTGTCTTAGAACCCTTAGCAACACCACTGGCATCAGTCTCAATGTTACCTAAGTCACCAACGTGACGAACTTCATCTTCGGGAGCACCGTGGGTCTTGCCAAAGGGATTGAAGTGAGGACCAGCAGAGGTGCAACCATTGGTGTTATCACCAAATTGGTGAACATGGAAACCTCTCTGGGCATTGGGGTCGTTACCAGTGATTTCCCAAGTAACGGTAGTCTCCTCAGAGGGAGAAGCTTGCTCAAAAGTGACCAAGCCAGAAACAGTTGAGTCTCCTCGAACAACAGCGACTAGAAATATGTAATTAGAAATTGTTTAATTGGTCAGATTGTGAATTATGCACATACCAGCCTTCATTTTTAATGGATATAGTAGATTATAATTTCAATTGAAGAAATAATTGGGGTATGAAAGGTTGAAGAATAAAAAGAAGATGGAAACAAAAAATAATTGAGCGGGAAAAAGTTGGATTTAAATAGTTTCCCTCGATGCGTCAAAATGTAGCAATATTCCCTAAAGAAACAAATAAATAAAAATAATAATAATAAACAAAAAACCGAAAACACCCAAAAATAATAAAAACTGTTCTGTCGAGCTTCAATCAATTAAACTTAGCAGGTGATGAACATGGTGTATAAATTGATGTCATAGCTGAACATGAGTGACAAGTGAAGTTTGGTGTGTAAATTTAAGTCGAAATCCTGACAGTAATGATGATGATGCCGAGAGCCAAAACTTGAATCTTCTTCAAAGGCTTATAGTAGCGGCACTTGGCGGCCAGCCGTCGTCGCCTCCTTTTGGGGGTCAGAATTTCGTTCTTATTCTTTTCGTTATTTTTGTTACTTTTGTTATTTTTGACTGATTTCTAAGATATTGCAAATTCGAATTTGTCAGGTTGCTCTTTGGCGCAACTAGTGAACATTTCAGTCTGTAAGTGAATCACAGACCGATATAAATCTAGACCGACAATTATCGAGGTAAGGGTAGACAGCATTACCTTGCGCAAAAATGACGACAATTGACTTGTTGTACTTCCATGTAATCAATTGTCTGGGGCTTCGAGGAACCAGAGGATGCCGGCATGTTGAGTGCATTAACCGTGTTGCTATGTAGTAATGGAGAAGTCATTCGAGGTATTAACTGGATGGTAATTGTAGAATTGTAGAAGCATCACATGTTAAACAACACACTTAAGAGACAAGTCGTAGACCAGGCAGGTACAAGATACTTAGTAAATGGTGAGAATTTGTAGAGCCCTAGGTTATTGATAAAAGACGTGCAAAGATTAGAGCAACTGTGGGTAGTCCATTTTGGTTTCTGTAGGTAGAGATCTAGTTAGTACTGTAAAGTACCAGCTAAATTTCAGTTATTTGTCTGAAGTCAAGAGTCCAATTGGTCATCATAGCTAAAATCATACATGAACTCCAGTACACGATTCCAAATTTCAAGGTATAAAGAGACAAAATATTTGGTCCAGAGTAAGAGAAGAAGCTATTAAATTGCTTGCAATCTAAAGTAACAATCTTTTAATTTTTCTGGTTTTTTTCAAGTGGAATTCAGGTTCCTTTTATACACCTCAAGTGAGAAAGATTGAGATGAGCAAATTAACTACACAGGTCGTTGTCCTAATAGTATTATATGACCTGAGCCCTACAATTTGACACACTTGGATATTTACCTCACAAGGTTCATTATGTGTTATTAAGAAGGCTCTTTATTCAAAGGGGAATGTAAACAGACTACTTTTATTACTGATAATTGTAGATTTCTTAGTATTCCTAGGTCCTGTTATTAGCACGTAATTACTGTTTATGATCTAAATGAATATTCTGGTGGATTTTGTTGTGGAGATGGAATGAGACTGGCTTAGCAGATGAGCAGTTTACTGAGACTTTCGTACTTAAGCAGCCAACCAACATGACGTTAACGATTTATACTTTTATGGTTTTATTCTTTCCTTCTTTATTCTGTTGTTGATACTGATACTGATACTGGTATTGATACAGTTACTGCTATTATCACTGTTATGATTCTGCACTAATTACAGTATATTGTTATTGCTAATTACCGATAAAAAAAACCAATCCCATTAAACTGCGACTCTAAACTGCACTTCATTTTAACTCTTATAGACGACTTTCTTCCTTTCTCTTTCCCACTCAAATAGTAGAATTTATATTGTATAACGATATTCGCGCTATGACAATATTCTTCCATTCACTATTTCGTCTTATTATTCTCTTCTTAATCTTTTCTTTATTCTTCCTTCTTCTCATTAATTTGGATTTATTCTTCCTTACACACTAGCAACACACATTTATCATGGCTGCACACAGGCGTAGCTACTCAACAGATAGCTCTTCATTAGAGCAATCAACAAGCGGGAATTACACTCGGTCCATCAACAGAAAACCCGTTGAACGTAAGAGACTGTCCTTAGACGCGTCTTCACTCGGTTCAACTCCTCCAACGGTCACAGAACCATATATTACACTCAACGGATCAACGCCGCTCTCTCCAGGCGGGAGCAATGAGTCTCCCTTCTCTCAGAACTTGTACACTAACTTTGGCAATCCAACCAGCAATAGCCCATACATGAAGGACGCTTCTTCAATGACCAATGAACAACTGTAAGCAGCCCCATACTTTCTTTTTTGTTAAGCCTTTCTTCGATTAACCTTACTAGTATTGATGACATAAACTCCCAGATGCAATCCTACCAACTTATATCGATTGCTGAAGAACAGACATCTCCAACGAATGAGCATCATCAACAGCAACAAAATTTTCAACTGCCAAAACTCGAACCGTTGAGACTGTCAAAGCAGTTTAATACCTCGACAAATAATAAAGACGAATCTTTCAATCTCAAACAGTCAAACGCCTTTCCTCCAAGCCCAGCCTCCGATGTTAGTCCACATGACTTCCCATCATTTCACCAGCAGCGTAATTCGCCAGATCCAGCCATCCTAACCCCCGCCAAAAGCTTAAACGTCGAGTATCAAGATGGACTTCTAAATCCTTCAAAATTAAACTCTAGCAACCTTCATAGATCGCAGTCTGCGCAAGAATATGCCACGAAATCCAAGACAGTGAATAGAACTCTATCAACTTCTTCATATCAAGAATCTCCAATTACTCCGTCTATTTCCACGCAATCTACTCCAGACATTTATGGTGGCAATGTAAAGAGCGGATCTTCGGATTGGGCTTCTTTTTTCAGCCTCACCCCCGATTTCTTGGCTGACTTAGATAAGCCGACTATTAGCTTGCAAAACGAAATTCATCATTTGATTAGTACAGAAGAAAATTACGTTCAAAATACCAAAGTGTTTCTTCAAGTATTTGGAGACGGACTTTCTAATACAATTGACAAAGGTGGAGAAAAATTCCGTCAGAATGCTTTTGTTCCCCTTGAGCATGTTGTGGAGGCGAATGACAAAATCCTACTGAAGGCTCTTAAAGAGGAGCAAAATCGCAATGGTCCTTTACTCAACTTTATTCCTGGAGCAATGAGAGATTGGGCTTCAGCTGTTCGTGAGCCAATTTTGTGGTACGCTGAATGTTATCCTTATGCAAGTGAAGAGGTGCGAATCCAGAAACAATCAAATGAAAGATTCAAGGCGTTTATTGAACATGGATCGGCTGAATCAGTGCGCAAGGTTCAAAGGGATTTTAGCTCTCTTTTTGAAAATACTCGCACCCGTTTTGGTCAATATCCGTTAATCCTCAAGAATATTCTAAAGGAAATCCGAAAGTTAGATGCTGAAGATCCAATGATATGTGAGATTGAAGAGTGCATTGAAGCATGTGCCTTTACACTAGCAAAGTATAATGAAATTCAGGGCAAAGTTGGAGCTCAGCTTCAAATGTCACGTCTTTCTCAAAGCCTGAAGTTTAAATACCCAGAAGATGAGGTTGATCTGAAGCTGACTGAAGGTGATCATGAAATTTTATATCAAAGCAAGGTAATGCTTAAGAAACATGAAATTGATACGCTAGATAACTTGGAAATGATTCTACTTGATCACTATCTCTTACTGGTAAACATCAAAAGTGAAACTTACTACTCAGTTACAACCAAGCCTATTCATTTAGAAATTTTGGCAATTGAATCGCATGATGATGACCCGCTTTTCAAGTCGAACACAAAAGCTGTTGTCAGTAAGCTCACAAGGAATAAAAGTGAAACCAATGGTGGTAGCTCTTTACAAGGATCCACTGTTGGCAGTCTGTCTTCAGCTCCTTCAAGTCGGCAAAGCAGTGTGGCTGGAGAATCTTCCTACTTTTCACGAAGGCATAGAAACTCAGGATCAGGAAGTGTTTCAAGTACGTCAGGTTCAGACTACTACAACGGAGGATTTATTTCTCAAAACAATGATATGCTTTACCCCATTAAACTTCGAAATTTAGCCACAGACCAAAAATATTATATTTGTACGACATCTCAAATCACTCGCAGAGAGTGGGTAAAGCGACTTAGTACAGCTAAAGCCAAGTACAGTGATCGTACTCATAATCAACGCCATGAGCCATTTTCATTAAGAATCATCGACTGTTCTTCTTTTGGATATAATCAAATGGAAATTCCTAAGCAAACATACTTTACAAAATCAAATGCCCTTGATCGAGCTTTAGAACTTCAAAAAACTATTGTTTCTGGAGGCCAGACACCTCAACACTCAACTACTAATGGCACATCAGCTTCTACACCTGGAGATGGCTCAACTCCAATCAACTCTGCCAGCCTGCGTGCCCCGAAATTTAAGTCTACAACTTTCATTCACTGTGTAACTGAGGTTACGTACAGTAACTTACGTATATTATTTCTTGGCTTGAATGACTGTATCTATGGATGTCAATTACAATCTACCGGAACTTTAAACTGGGTACTTGTGGACCGCCTTCCTCGGGTTATTCGTCTTGAGGCTGTCCCGGAAAAGAATTTTCTCTTTGTATTATCTGAGAAGACCTTATTTGCGTACAAGCTCAACGAAATCTTAATATCCATTATGACTCAAGGATCATTTCAAAGTCAAACCAAACTGCAAATATCACCACCTCTTTTGATTGATGCTAATGTGGATTGCTTCAAAGCTGGAAAGCTTTCAGGTACAGAACATTTGTTTTTTTCTTCTTATACCAGTAAATCAACAGTGACGGTGCTTGAAATCACAGGTAAAGTGCAACAGAAAAAGTCATCTCGGTTGTTTTCATTCAAAAGTAAAGCGCCTAGCAACGAGTTTAAAGAATCAGATTGGTTATTTACGCCTACGAGAAATCGGAAAATCACTTTTTTCAATTCCACATTTTGCATTCACACAGACACCAGTTTTGAGGTAATGAATCTTGAGCTCAAGCAGCCGTCAACCATTCCAAGTAGTAACTCGATCCTTTCGGCAGCAAAGACAAAAGGACTTGCTCCAGACCAGGCTGAACTTTTGAAGAAGCGAGTTTCAGAATCTCGTCCTATTTTCATTGACAAGATTCCCAGTAGTTCAGGGCGATCTGGCACCAGTGATTTTATTTTGTGTTATCATAAGCTTGCCATTATTTGCAACGCTCTTGGTAATTTAACGTCAGCTACTACCATCAATTACCTCCGCAAAATCACGGCTGCCTATGTATGGTACCCATACCTAGTTACGTTTTCAGACCGTATTATTGAAATCCACAAAATCAATGGTGGTGGTCCCAATAAACATCAATTAGTTCAGGTTATTACAGGTCGTGATATCCGGATGCTAGGATGTACACAACCGTCACCTGGTAGTGGAAATTCTTACCCCAGATTGATTGTAGCAATGGCACATCCTGAACAAGCAAGGTCGCAATTATTGCTGGAGTTTGAGTTGAATGAAAATGTTGAACAAAATCAAGATGCTAATTCTTTGGTATACATTTGATTGATAGACTGTTTGGCTTTTTTCTTTTTTTTCTTTTTTTTTCTTTTTTTTCTTTTTATTATTATTATGATTGTGAAGGAAGCGAAAAACTTGGGGAATACTATGAAACTTATACAGGGAAAAAATACTAACAGTATTGTTTTAATTTATTTTATTTTTATCTACTTATTTCTATATTGAGTTTTTCCAGTCATCTCTAAGAATGATCAAAATCTTAGAAAGAAACTCATCATTTCTCTTTTCATTATTTTTACCTGCAAAAATATTTAAGCAAAAAAGAGAGAAGAAAAAACACAAAACCATTAAGTTTATTTAATATACAGCACATGAGAATAAAGCCATGCAAAAATAAAAAAATTGAACACAAAAATAAAATAAAACGAAATCACAAACATAAAACTACGACCCATACTTTAGAAATCACCATTAGCAACAGGAGCATCTGCATTATTGGCATTTGCAGTCTCAGCAATTACAGTGTCAAGAACACCACTGGCAGCAGCAACTAGACCCAAAATTGGTTTAGAAGGATCCAAGACTCTTGACAAGTACTCTGGGTGGTATTGAGTACCAACATAGTAAGGATGTTCTTTTAGCTCAAGGATTTCCATACGCTCGCAAGTATCATCCTTGGCTACAAAGTGGCAGCCAGCATCCTCAAGTTGAGAAATATGGGCAGGGCTTACCTCGTAACGATGTCGGTGACGTTCTTGTACACGTTGTGCACCTCCATAAAGTTGGCGCACCTTACTCCATTCAGTTCCATCTTGGAATACTGATGGTCTAAGTCCAAGTCTCATTGTACCACCAAGATGGGTCTTAGAGATCTCGGGCATATAAACAACAACAGGGTCCTCAGTGGTTTCATCTAATTCAATGGAGTTTGTTTTGAGTCCAAGAACAGAACGAGCATATTCAATAACAGCAACTTGGAACCCAAGGCAGATACCAAGATAAGGAATCTGGTTCTCACGAGCCCACTTAGCTGCAGCCATCATACCTTCAGTACCACGAGTGCCAAATCCACCAGGTACAAGAATACCATCAGCTGAACAAAGACTACTCCAAGCTTGATGATATTTTATTTTATCAATTGAAGAGTTCTCATGCTCTAGATCAGTAGCCTCTACCCAAGAGATTTTCAGTCGCTTTTGACATCTCAAAGCTGA
Organism: Geotrichum klebahnii; assembly: GCA_030570935.1. Lineage (NCBI taxonomy): Eukaryota > Fungi > Ascomycota > Dipodascomycetes > Dipodascales > Dipodascaceae > Geotrichum > Geotrichum klebahnii. The sequence continues at coordinate 46,935 of JAJLWW010000050.1, forward strand.
ATGCTCCAGAGCCTTGACAACGGAGATGTAACTGTCTTGCAGATTGGTGTACTTTCCAACCAAAGCAATGGTGACTGTCTCAAAGCTTCTATCATGGGAAGTAGTGAGCTGCAGCCATCTTCTCCAAAGATCCTTACCTTTGTCAACGCGTTCTTTGGAAATTACAATTTCATCAAGCTTCAAGCGCTGAGTGAAATACTTCAGCAACTTTTGCTCGCGAAGCAAAAGGGGAACATGATAAGTAGAGTTTACATCGTGAACAGCCCAAACCTGATCATGTCCAACATGACAGAACATTGAGATTTTCTCAATAGCAGCCTCACCCAACTTATCAGAGCATCTACAAGCAATGATATCAGGAGTAAGACCCAAACTTCTTAGATCCTTAATAGCAGCTTGAGTAGGCTTGGTCTTCTTTTCACCGTGAATGACAGGGACCAGGGAAACGTGAATCAAAGCAAAGTTTTCAACGCCAACACGAAATTGGAATTGTCGAAGAGCCTCAACAAAGGGAGCTGATTCAATATCACCAACGGTTCCACCAAGCTCGATGATACAGACATCAGGAGTCTCTCCAGTGGAATCGACAGGGATATTTGCAACTGTCTCGATCCATTCCTGAATGGCATTAGTGAGATGAGGCACAACTTGTACAGTCTTTCCCAAGTAGTCTCCCTTTCTTTCACGCTCAATCACCTGCTGATAAACTTTACCAGTGGTGATATTATGCTGTTTAGTCAAGGTCACGTTGAGATAACGCTCATAGTTTCCAAGATCCAGGTCAACCTCGCCACCATCGTCAAGAGTGAAAACCTCACCATGTTCTAAAGGACTCATGGTACCAGCATCAATATTCATGTAGGGATCGATTTTGATGGAGGTTACATTCAAGCCCATTGTTTTGAGCAGAAGACCAGTAGAAGAGGCAATAACGCCCTTTCCGATACCACTAATAACACCTACCTTTAGTTTAGTACAATATAATATTTAAACTTGAAAGCGGTATTTATTTTGTTTAAAAAAAGCTATGGAGCTTCCTTTTGCCAATACTCACCACCAGAAACAACGACGAATTTCATGTTTAGTTTTTCGCAAATTACTAAGAAGATTAGGGAATATTAATACTATTAAAACTCTTCAACAAAGAATAAAGATTTCTAGTAGCTTAATGTTCTGGTCGAAATATTGGGCAAAAGGAAGGGGAGGAGTAGGAAAGAGAGAGGAACGGCGGGAAAATTTTTTTTAATACTCGGAAGAAGGTTGGCTATATCTCCCAACGAGGACGCGTCTGATTTGACCCTAACATCTCTTCGCTAACTTCATTTTATATTTGTAAACTGTCATATGTCTTAAAGTGTAAGTTTTAAGTACTGATGAATTATATCACGTGTTAATGTTATTGGGTCTCTCGTTTTAGCTGGTTAGTGAGGGGAAAAACTCCCAACGTCAATTTCTTTTCATTTGCAAACACAAGTGCTATAGATGTCGTTGAATTGTTCATTTCTTTATACGTGATGATTCAATTTACTTCACATGATCTTTTACCAAGGTAAAATGTCTTAAGAAGCCTAATTTCTTTTAAATTAGACCACTTGTTTAGCCTACGAATTGCATTAACCTGTGATACTCATTTGGTTACACATTAATCTTACCTGGCAGAAAGTACAACATTGGGGCCCTGCTGGATTCCAATTTAACTGATTGATTATTGAAAAATTGAAGGAGCAGTATGATCGGTGTTATTTCCTCTATTCCTTCTTCTTCTTTCTCAAATCCCTGTCAAGAGGTTATAGACGAAGAAACTCCATTACTAGTTGCTAGTAATATCGAAGAATTGTTAGCTACAGATTCCAGTAGTAATATAATGAATAACAATATGTCTCTTGGAATGAACTATGAGTCTGCCTCAAGAACAGGTCAAGATTTTTCTCCAGTTAATTCTAAAGGTTCATCAGCCTTAGGTAGACCAAAATATTCGGAAGGTTATAGGTTACCAGCATCACGGTTGGGGCCTCAGCGGACTTCATATACAACTCAAAAACTCAAATTACTACCAGATGAACCAATAACTGAAGATCAAGAGAGTGGGAAGGAAGTTTATTCTCAGGTTACTCGAATCAAGGAGATTCCAGCTAGAAAAGATGCCGAGAGGCTAGGGAAAGCACATCGTGCCATGCTTCCTCGTGTTACAGCATACTGTACTGCCAGTTCTTATCGAATAAAAGATTTAGCTAAATATCTCTCTTCCAGAAAAGGGCATGGAGCATTGCCTAAGACGTTTGATGAATGCTTATATACGCCTTACTCGTATAAGCGAGCTGCCAGCTTCAGAGGTTCTGTTAATGAATCAATCCCGGAGATATCCAATAGTACTACTCCGGGATTGATTAGACTTGATGATGAGGGTGGTGAAATTGATGTTGAGGTGACTGGCAAAAGTGATGTCTTCTTGTTTGAATACGGCGTGGTAGTACTTTGGGGGTTCACGGAGTCTGAAGAAAGGGGATTTTTGAAGGAAATTGTCAAGTTTGAAAACGAAAAGCTTGCCAGTGGTGATCTTCAGGTGGAAGAATTTAATTACTACATCACAAAGAGTTACCAGCCTAGAGTAAGTTGTTGTGTCATTTTTTTAATCAATCACGTAGTCTAACAGTACAGATTTATAATGACTTTATCTCACTAAGGGATGGTTCAAATTACATGGTCAAACTATCAATTTCGCATGCACTGGCGCAATCAGTTAAGATCTCCTTATTTGAAGAGCTTGTGGATAATACCATTGAAGATACACAAGACTTTCCGCAAGAGGTTGCCATGACAGGGAAAATTAGCATGAACCGAAAAAACATCATGATGTCTATTGGTGAACTGTTTATTTTACGCATCAATGTTAATTTGCACGGCTCTGTCCTCGATTCTCCTGAAGTCATGTGGGCGGAACCTCATCTTGAACCAATATATCAAGCAACCCGAGGTTACTTAGAAATAAATCAGCGGGTCAATCTTTTGAATCAGCGTTTGGAGGTTATTTCTGACCTGTTGCAAATGCTCAAGGAGCAATTGGGTCATGCGCACGAAGAGTATTTGGAGTTTATAGTAATTGTGTTAATTGCAGTGGAAATTCTCGTCGCCATTATTAATGTGAGTATCAGTTTAAATTCCATTTTGCAGCTGCTAACTGCTAATAGGTTGTTGTTGATTTCCTTGCCTCAGATAGGATATAGACAGGATTATCCTTCACGTATTTTTTTGTTGCACAGTTTCATTTCATGCCTTCTAAAACAGTTTTATTCATAAATCTATACTTCTAATCTATTTGCGCAATCCAATACTCACAAGTGCCTCATTGCGAGTCAGGACCTGACGATCCTTAGCTAAATGGGTCATCTTAAGAATCCAATTCCATTGATGGGAATTGGGCTCAGTACTGCATTTTAAGGAAGGATCAGTTTCCTTTTCAAATTTTTTGACAATTTCCACAGCCAAGGAGTCAACATCCCGCTGTAGTAGCAAATTTTCTGGGTCATGATGAGCAAGAAGCTTAATACCAACTTTCTTAGCCAGAGTTACCAAACTCTGTGGAAGAGCACAGCAATCAGCAGCATTAATGTGGTTTATAGTAGGTCGGGTAGTGCAAGAAGAAGACGAAGCGATGTTTTCCAAAAGGGTATTTAGCCGTTGGGTGGAAAACTCAGAAACACCGTACTGTTCGATTAAGACAGAGTTATCAGCCAAATGCTCACTATTTCCGGCTTCAACGATAGAGGTCCATACTTTGAATATATCATCGTCAGTAAAAACCTGATCCTCCTCGTCCTCATTATCGGAAAATAAAAGACCTCCAAATGATATAATAAAGTATTTGATCCTAGTGCCTTCGTAGAAGCAGTCCTTGAATGCTCGTAATGCAGTTTTGACGTTGAGAATAGCTTGCTCTACAGATATTCCCTTAGGAAGGAATAGTTTGGCAGTAATTTCATTACTATTATTGATATTGGTATTGCTAGGGGTGTTAGGAGCTGGACATACCAGATGAGGACCAGTGGGGGTATCTATACTGGTGGATGGGCTGGAGGTATTCTGTAGCACATTGTTCAGATGCTGTGAGAGATTGGTAGAAGGACGAAGCAGCTTAGTCTGCAGAGTGTTTCCAGTATAAAGAATGAGGTTTGGCATGATATTTGATATGATGTGATGATTTCAAAGCAAGAAAACAGTGTGTTGATTTGAAAAGTGAAAACTCGAAGAAGAAAAGTAAAAATAAAATAAATAAAAAAAAAATTAAAATTAACCCAAGTCAAGCCACATTACTAATAACCATGCAGCCGGTTGCGGAAGTGTAGAGTGTGGCGACGGACCCTAAATTGAGGTACGGTACTCAAGCCCGATGTTCCGTAGTATTTTTGACTCGCAGCAAATATACAGCATATAACCATCATATATTGTAATATCAATAAGCAATACTACCAAGGCTAAACCTGTATATTAAGCTCTCCATTCACTTAGACTTGCACTCGGATAGCAGCCCATCTACATTAATATAATAGTTTTTAATGTCTCACAACTAATGAATTCAATATCTCAGAAGCAATTTCTTGTTAAACAAAATTCTTTAAATATACTGTAATGCAATGGCATAAGTTTTTTTTTGTATTTTTGGATGGCACTATAATTAGTTCTACAAGTGTAGAGTTGTTCTACAAAACTTGTGTTTCATGATCTACACTTGTCTTGTCCCCACTACCACCATCTCATCATCAGCGCAGCTCTTTGTTGTTGGAGATTTTCCTATTTCTTTCTCTCCTTCGTTCTCTTCTTCTTTCTCCTTCTTCTTCTTTTCTCCATTATTATTATAATTATCATTATCACATTTTGTTTCTTTCTCCTTCTTCTTCTCTTTTATTCTTTTACTTGTTTTTTGTATCCTTTTTTTTTTTCTTCTTTCTGTTTCTGTTTAGTTGACTTCTGTCTTCCAGTGAACTAGAGGCAGGTCTCTATAAGTTCATTCCGTTCTCCAACTGTTTGATTGTACATTACTTGCGACTGCCACTAGAACAAACAGTGTCGATAAAATCATATTCCTGAATACCCTGAACTTTCCTCCTCATTATAAAATTTTTGATTAGTTCATCTGATATTTGCTGTTTTCGTTTTTTACTTTTTTTTTTTTTTACTATTAGTTTTTATTCGAATTTTGAATATCAAATTAATTCATTTCTTACCAGCAACATCAACTATCTCTTCCACTGACCCTGAATTTAGCAACAATAATTTCCTGGTCAAAAAACAAAACAGCCAAAACCTATTACTGCAGAAAACAAAAACCAACAAAAGCAAAATACTAACTGGTTTATATTATACCCACGTTTCCGATGGACTCTTCCATGTCTGAAAACGAAGACGTTCAGTCTACTCACACTTCTGCTTCGTCTTCGCAATTTGTTAAAGCCAAAAAACAGTCTCAGTTCTCTGGTTCACTTAAGGGATCGCACTTCAAACTTCCAGTAATTTCTGCAGCTTATAACTCATACGAACCATTAACAACCATTCGCGAAACTACTCCTCCACAATCGTTCAAGTACCCATCAGCGCCGTCCTCTCCTGCTACTCCCCATTCAACTCACTTTGATGAAATGTACAAAAATGGCAACCACTCCATCACACCGAACGATGACTTAAAGTTAGACAACTCTGATGCTCATTCTCTGCTTTCCATGACTCACAATGAGCCTCCCTTAACACCTTCTCATAACAAGATGCCACACGATAGGTTTCTTGAATCAATCATGCACCAGTTTCTTCAGTATAGTGATGACGAACGTATCGCAATTATTCAAGGCCTCCTAGGTGTTTCCTCTAGACCAGTTCTTTCAGAAATCAATAACTACGTTTCTCCACTATTGAAGAAGGATCCCTTCACAGTACTCCCCAACGAAATTTCACTTCGAATCATTTCTTATATCGATGACCCCCAAACCCTTGCACGGGCATCTCAAGTTTCTCGCCTTTGGTATCTTTTATTAAGTGATGACCTTACTTGGAAAGAACTTTGCAAAAGTCACCATTATCGTCGTTTGTCTGCTGCAGTGTCTTTGGCACCCAGTATGATTGGAAGATCTCAAAGTATTGGTTCAGATAATTTCGCTGCATTCCTTGCTGCTGGAGGTGGGATGGAGGATCTTGCTGAAGCAGTTTACAATCCAGAAGTTACCCGTCGGCCAGTCCCCACATCATATCGGTCTCACTTTAAGCATCAGTACATGCTGAATACTGCTTGGACATCTGGTGGACGACTTGCAGCTAAGTATGTGATTTCAAACTCTGGGGTTGTTACTTCTCTGTTAATGACTGGTGGATATATTGTTTTTGCACTTGACAACTCCAAAATTTTTGTTTTCAGAGAAGATGGCAAATTGTTAAGGTCATTATTTGGTCATGTCATGGGTGTATGGGCATTGACTCTTTGGGGAGACACTTTGGTCAGTGGTGGATGTGACCGAGATGTGCGTGTATGGAACTTGAAAACTGGCGAGTGTTTACAGATACTACGAGGTCATTCATCTACTGTACGATGCTTACAAATGGCTAATGCTACAACTGCTATCTCAGGTTCGCGTGATAATACCATTCGAGTTTGGGATATCACTAAAGGTACCTGTGAAGCTGTTCTCCAGGGTCACCGTTCATCAGTGCGCTGCATTGAGGTTAAGGGTGACATTTGTGTGAGTGGTAGCTATGATTTCACGGCTAAAGTATGGCGTATATCCGATGGTTCACTACTTCACACACTAAGTGGTCACTTTTCCCAAATATATTCTCTCGCTTTTGACGGAGTCCGCATTGCTACTGGTTCACTCGATGCATCCATTCGAGTTTGGGATGCAGCCACCGGAGTTTGTTTGAGTGTGCTGCAAGGTCACACGTCATTAGTTGGGCAGCTTCAGATGAAGGACGATATCCTTGTTAGTGGTGGATCTGATGGCGCGTTACGAGTATGGGATCTTAAAGAGTACAAGTGTGTTCACAGACTAGCTGCTCATGACAATTCTGTAACCTCGTTACAATTTGATGAGAATCGTATTGTTTCAGGTGGTTCTGATGGTAAAGTGCGTGTATGGGATCTGCAAACTGGACATCATATCCGCGATTTGTCGAGTCCTTTTGATAGTGTCTGGAGGGTTGCATTCAAGGATGAGAAGGTTGCTATACTGGCATCTCGAAATAATCGTATTCATATGGAACTAACGAGTTTTTGTCCACCTCGTGAAGGCTTGGAGCCAATTCCTCAGTCTATTCCATCATCAGGAGCACCATCTCCTCAGCCTCTTCCACATATCGCTCCTCCTCTGAGTCTTGGCACTCAGTCATCTAGCTTTGCAGCTATCCCCTCATCATCTTCTTCTTCATTATTAGCGCCTGTGATATCTGATAGCGGAAGTGGTATTAATGCGACAGAGTCAACGCCATCATTATCAACTTCGTCGTCCTCTTCTAAACTATCACGGATGGCGTACGAGGAGCATCATGTTGATCCTATGGACACTACGTAAAGCATTTTTATGGAATTTCAATGAGTTTGGTTTATATGAATTTGGTGTTTTGTTGTTGTGTATAAATTGTACGGGTTTTATTCTTTTTTTTTTTCATTCTAAAATAAATAGGACATTGAGGGACTATGTATCTTTCATTTCTACATCTTCAGTAGCAGCTTCTTTTGAAGCCACTTCGGTAGACACTTCAGTTTCTGCAGGTACCTCTGTTTCAGTCGGTACTTCGGTTTCTTCTGATACTTTAGCTTCCTCTGATACTTTAGCTTCTGGTACTTCAGCTTCGGTGGATGCCTCAGCTTCGGTAGATGCCTCAGCTTCAGTAGACGCTTCAGCTTCGGTGGTCGCTTCAGCTACGGGCACTTCATCTTTGACTGGCACGGTAGAATCCTCAGTAGTAGCACCATTTTCTTCCTTCTTGACATCAGGTTCAACGTAGCCTGCAATTGCTTCAGCTGCCGCTGCTGCGCCGCTGGTGGCTTCGATCATTTTAGCCAAGGGGCTACCGCTAACAATAGGTGGTCTCCTGCCCTCTCTCCGTAGCTTTTCAATATCTCGTAATGTCTTCTCAGCGCGTTGTTTTTCTTTCTGTTCACTAGGTGATGGATTTGGGTTATGATACGCAACCATTTCACGGGCATAGCGTTCTTTATCGTCCTCATAAATTTGATAGTATTGTTGGCGCTCAACATCCGACAACTCATGCCATTTTTCGGCCATGGCCTTGGTTAAATCAAAAGGATGACCAGGGTTTGCTTCTTCAACCTCGCGTTTAACTCGCTCTTTTTCCAAATCACAAAAGATAATGTACGCATTCTGGGGTCGTTTGGGTAAGTTGGGATCGCGAGGAGGGGCACGCCTCTTGCTATGGGGAACAGGCGTTGAGGGCCCTGTATCGTTGTGTTCGTCCTCATCTCCCTCAGCTGTACCGTCGTTTTGAACGTCTTTGCCATTCGCAGGTCGCTTGGTTCCCTTTCTAGCGGAAGGGGTGGGAGAACCATGATCATCAGGCGAAGGGGTTCCAGTATCACCGAGTCCTTTTTTTATCGCAGCTACATCGACAAAAGCAGCTGACAATGAAGGAGAATTAGGTGGTGATGGTGATCCATCAGAATCGTCAACCTTGAGCAACGTTCTCTCCTCTAACTTTTCCAACAGTAGGGATCTTTCAAGTCGAAGTCGCTTGATATCTCGTTTGGTTCTTATTATAGAAACTCCTATGAGTTCATTATGTTCCTCAATCTCATAAATTCTCTTTCTCAAATCCCTACATTTTTGTTTATACTTTGCTTCTATTCCAAAGTTAGAGGATGAACAAACAACAGAAAAACACGACAATCCAAGATAATAAAACTTACCATCAGATTCAGGTAGGATATGAACATGATTCACACCCCGACGATTTGGTGTGGCGGACTTCATATTGGAGTGAAGGTGGAGACACTATATGTGAAAATTTATGGATGAGGACAGAGTTGATATTCGGATGGTGGCTCCAGGCCTTCCCTTTCCTTTACTTTTATATGGTCATCACTCTGCAAAAACAGAAGGTTTGCAATTTTCAGAGAAAAGAAATTATAGGGTACGGTCAATTCATTACTCATCATTTGTCATTTATTAGTGTGGCTCGCGTTACCCTAACCCAACACTGTCTAGATCGACGAGAAAAATATTGTGAAATTTTCATAGCGAAGAAAAAAATTTTGAATAAAAATTTCTCGAATTCTTTTTTTCTTCTTTTTTTTTTTTTCTCGGAGGACTGACATCTTCTTTGTGTAAACAAGTTGGTTTTCCCATAATATTTATTTTGTTTCTGATTTATTAGAAAAAATGTCCTTCGAAACCCCAGCTGAAGCTTTTGAGGCTCTCAAGCAGTATGAGACTCTCGATGGAATTGATGTCAAGACCTTGATGGACTCTGTTACCAGAGGAGGGTTGACTTATAATGATTTCCTCATGTTGCCTGGAAAGATTGACTTTCCTTCAAGCGAAGTTTCTTTGGAGAGCAAAATCTCTAAGAAAATCACCCTCAAGGCTCCTTTGGTGTCTTCGCCTATGGATACTGTAACTGAATCTGATATGGCTATTCATATGGCTTTACTCGGTGGTATTGGAATTATTCATCATAATTGTAGTGCTGATGAGCAGGCTGCTATGGTTCGCAAAGTCAAGAAGTACAAAAACGGTTTTATTTCCGATCCCGTTGTTATTGCCCCTACGCAAACCGTTGGTGAAGTCAAGAAGCTTAAAGAGGAGCTTGGTTTCACTGGCTTCCCTATTACTGGTAAGTAACATGGAATGTTCCCTCAATTATTTTTTTTTCCTTCGATATGATGATACAATCTTATACACATAACTTTCGTTCTTCCGTAATGACTTAGCGGTCTTGTGGAGATGTACTTTTCTGATTTTCTTGAAATAATTTCATGTAACAACCGTTATTGGGAATGAAAGCTAACCTAAGAATAGAGAACGGAAAGATGCCTGGTAAACTTCTTGGTATTGTTACTTCCAGGGACATTCAGTTCCATGATGACAACAGTACTCCTGTTAGTGAAATCATGACCAAGGACTTAGTCACTGCTTCTGGATCAGTTGACCTTCTAAGTGCCAACGAAGTACTTCGCAAGTCCAAGAAGGGCAAGTTGCCTATTGTTGATGAGCAAGGTAACATTATCGCTTTATTGTCTCGAACCGACTTGCAAAAAAACCACAACTACCCAAATGCATCCAAGTCACCAGACTCTAAGCAACTTCTCTGTGGTGCTGCTATTGGTACCCGTCCCGACGACCGTGAGCGTCTCGAAAAGTTGGTTGCTGCTGGTCTTGACGTTGTTATTTTGGACTCATCCCAGGGCAACTCTGTATTCCAGATTGATATGATCAAGTGGGCCAAGAAGACCTTTCCTGAATTGGAGGTAATTGGTGGTAACGTTGTTACTCGAGAGCAAGCCGCTAGTCTTATTGCTGCTGGTGCCGATGGATTGCGTATTGGTATGGGCTCAGGCTCTATTTGCATTACCCAGGAAGTCATGGCCGTAGGTCGTCCCCAAGGTACTGCCGTGTATAACGTTACTGAGTTTGCCAAGCGATTTGGTGTTCCTTGCATTGCTGACGGTGGTATCCAGAACATTGGACATATTACTAAAGCCATTGCTCTTGGTGCTTCGACTGTCATGATGGGCGGTTTGCTTGCTGGTACTACCGAGTCTCCCGGTTCTTACTTTTACAAGAATGGTCAGCGAGTCAAGGCCTACCGTGGTATGGGATCTATTGAGGCCATGGAGAAGCAGGATTCTAACGATAATGCTGCCACTTCTCGATACTTTTCAGAATCTGATACTGTATTGGTTGCGCAGGGTGTTAGTGGTAATGTGTTGGATCGTGGTTCTATTACTAAGTTCATTCCTTACTTGATTTCAGGACTTCAGCATGGTCTTCAGGACATTGGTGTTCGATCTGTTGCTGACATGCAAAAGGGCGTGGATGCTGGTTCGGTTCGATTTGAGTTCCGATCTCCTAGTGCTCAGCTTGAGGGAGGAGTTCATTCTCTTCACTCTTATGAAAAGCGTCTTCACAATTAATTGGAAAGACGTATAATTTTTATTATTATTATTATTATTTGTTCATATATAAAATGTATGTATTTGTTTTTTAGTCTATTTGTGTGTTTATTTGGGATTTATGAAATGGAATTATTAGTCTTTATTAAATCAATTTCTCTATTACCAACCTTTAGGCAATCCATAACAAGTCTGATCAAAGTCAATCTGACTCAAGGCATGGTGGAGAGACTTGATGAACAAGTCATACTGGCATTGTCCATAAGGACTATCGTCAGTACAATATTTCAGGCCAGCCAAGGGTAAGATTCGGTTATTAAGCTTGAGTCTCACAAACAAGGCATCATCATGGTCGGAATCATAGCTATTGTCATTGCAGGAATAAATTTCAACATACAAACGGGCACCAAAGGGTGTCAATCTTGAAATCTTAAACTGGCGGTCGTTGTTAAGTTTTGTAGAATCCAGGTTGTCACCGCTGAAAAGATCCAAGTTCAATGCGGTCAAGACACTTACTATCACTGAATCATGGGACAAGTCAACATATAAAAGTTGGTCAAGTGGGAATACAGACTCGGAGTTGGTCATGGTCACGTTAACTCCGTATTCAGGGACATAGATTAATCTTTGCTCAAGTCGGGCTAGCAGTTCATAAATCCATCCTGCACCTTCAGCAGCTCCAACAGTACATCCATGCCCGGCTGAACCGTAGAAACTAAGGTCATGGGAATACTCGAATCCTTCCCATTCTTTGGCAGTGAAAAAGTTGCAAAATGGAGATGTAACGCCAAAGACGGCTGTTTCGTGTGTACAAAGATGTTGCATGTAATAAGCGTCCAAGGCAGTAATATTTTCAGTTGTCTTGAACAATTGTGTTTGTAATCGATGAGCAGCATCTTTCATGTAAATGTTGGCCCAGTCAGTCATGCGCTTGGAGCCAGTCACGTAGCTGGCGTTATTAGCGTTCGGGCATGAGAAATAGCCTGCGAGGGTGTTGTTCATATGGGCACCCTCTGTCTGTAGAACCAGTTTGTAAATGCCGTTTTCTTCAATAGTGCCAGTAGCTGCTTCCTCAGTAATATGCTTTTGTCGGAGGGGATCATCTCCATAGATGCCAAAAAACCCAGCGGCCCAAGATCTTGCTGAAGTTTGGATTCTGGATTGAGTGGTAGCTCGTAGCACGGGAATAGGCCTTGCAGTTCCATTGTCATATACGTTCAAGACTGGATCATAAAACAAGTACCCGTTTTTCGTGGCATTAAACAAATGACGTCCATGAGTTGCCCAGAACAAAGCGCCTGAATCAAATTCAGAAGCTGTTCCAGTTGAGACGAGCAGATCAGTCTTCAATTGGTACTCCCATTGCTTGAGCCAGTTCAATTCAGTGTTATCCGGAGAAATGGCTAAAGATTTAAGTTTTTCAGCCAGCTTTTGTAATTGACGGTCTGTTCCTGGGGTAGGATATCTCTCAGCATGTCGATGCAATACATGCACTTGCTTGAACTCACATTGTAGTGGAAGTCCATTAAGGCCCATGCTAGGCTGTTGTGGAGAGATTCCAGGAAACTCGGGGCCTGAATCAAAGTATGGAGAAAATGAACCCCAGTTTTGCTTCATGTTGAAACCTGATGGGTAGTTTGTACCTGTTGGTGCGTGCGGTTTAATGATTCCTGAATGGTTGAATGGATGTGTGAACAATGCGTAGATGCAAAGCAAGAAAACTGTGGCCGAAGCGAGGATAGATGATTTGATAATGAGTAGTGCTTCACGACTATGACGGCGAGGAGCTTCTTCTCCAGTTAGCAACCCCAAGGTTGGCTGCTCAATTGAAGAAGACAAGGGAGATGATGGCAGATTATGTTTTTCGTCCTCGTACGAGGAGTAGTTATCACGCTTCCTGGTAGCGGTGAATCCTGAATGCATAGGCTGAGTCTCATACTCCTGTTGTTGTTGAACAGACAGGTCTTGAGGGTCCATATTTGGTTCGTCCATAACTTGGCGTTCCAAGTCAACAACGTTATTCAAGTCATTGGAATTCTCAATTGTCAAATTGCCTGCCTCTGTTGTATTATAAACAGGAGACATTGTGAATGCAGAATAAGAGTGGGGTCTTATAGAGTAAGAAGTGAAGAGTCAAATAGAAGGTTGAAAAACAATAACATGTAGATTCGAGGATAATGGTAGGAAGAAGGATGTATACAATAGATAGTATATTTTGTTGCAACTTTGGTAACCTTGTAGGTAAGGCTGGTCGGGAACCAATAAGATAACCAAAACAAGGACACAATTTGCAGAGATTGCGGCTAATGCAATAATAAACAAAACAAACAACAAGAGCAATAATAAGAATAAAAATGAGAGCTGCGAGATTCGAACTCGCGCATCCGAAGATACCAGAGATTTCATTTTAGGGTTTACCTAAATCTGACGCCATAGACCACTCGGCCAAACTCCCGTAATTTGAATGTTGAAATTTCAGGGACTTATTAGAAATAGGTCATTAAGCTAAGTGCTTTTTAGCCGCAATTATGCACATGAGAGTTCAATTGGTTCTAATAAGGGTGTTTAGGAAATAATAATAGTATTAAATACTGCTGCATGCAATGTAGAAGAAATTTACACCATTTGATGAAATAAATAAAATTTAATACAAAACATTTATTAACTCTGTGCACGGAAGTCGTTAATTCCAAATTGTTATTTTAATTGTTATTTTAATAAATCTGATTTATCGAATAATCCCTTTGGCCATATCCAAGAAAATTAATAACAATAATGAATATAATATATTCATTTAAAAGAGATTATATTAAACACTTTATCCTCATCACCATGATCATCATCCAAGGGAAAAGTTCCTGTTCCTAGAGGAGTGGGCATGGTAACATTTAATGAAAAGAAGAAGAAGATGATGATGAAAAGAAGTTAATAAGTAGGCCGTATATGAATGTACCTTGCATGGTGTGAGGTCAGTTCTCTGTTTTTGGGCCATCAAGTGGTGTGCAGGAACTGATTAACTCGAAAGAAAACACAATGAATAAATTGAATAAACTGAATAAATGGAGTAAACTGAGTAAATATGAATAAATATTTACATATGTAGTTTAAGATAATACCAAGGAAAATAATAAGCAATAATAAACCATAAATAATTATGATGATCATAATAATAATAAAAATTAAAAAAAAAACACTAGTTACAGGTTTCAGGTCAAGCGACTTCATGTAGAAGAAGTAGAATGAGAAGAAAACAAGTAGAGAAGTTCAATTGAGTTTTTTTTTTTTTTTTTTTTTTTTTTTTTTTTTTTTTTTTTTTTTTTTTTTTTTTTTTTTTTTTTTTTTTTTTTTTTTTCTTCTTGTTTTATTTGGTTTCCGAAACATTGAGTTTTTGTAATTTTATAATTTTATGATTTTTATAAAGTCAGTCCATATGTTTAATTCAAACAAATATTCATGTTAGCATTATGATATCACTCATCCGGCTTGAGCGGTGTTTTCATGTATTTTTTTGAATTTTTATTCTTTTTTTTAAAAAAAAAAAGGGTCAATGGTTTTAAATTTCGATATTAAGTTTATTTGTTTTATTTATTTCGTCATATATTCACATTCATGAATATTCGGAAAAGCAACCTTCTTTATAACAAGTGATGGTTAAGTGCAAGAGCAATGTCTTGAGAACCCACCAACAAGAAGATGAAAAGAGTTAAGTAACTGGACCAACTCAATTGGACAATGTGCCGATGGTCATGAGAACAAACGGAGAAGAAACTAAAAGAGAAACAAACTAAAGAATAAAAGATTAATAGATTAATGAATTAATTTATGTGTAAACAAAAACAATATTACAAATATTGAATATTAAATACTGTGAATAAAATAAATAAAATGAATTTACGCAAATGCAGAACGCAAAATGAATTAAAGGTGCAAGATTAAAACAAAGTATGAAACGAGATATATACATTATAAACTTGAAGCACATTAGTTGTTTAAGTAAAAAAGAGTGAATATCGAATATAATGGAGTCATTCAAATAAGTTGAAGTAGTGAGGAAAATATATATAAATAATAAAGATATATATTTAATCAGCATGGCTAATGTAAATCACATTATCATTATTATGACTGTGCTTTTTTCTAGGTCCAGAAGCAATCATCTGGACAATGAAATGATGATACAATGATGATGATATCAATGGCATATATATGAATGAGCAGTTCTCAACTCTAGACCCGCAATTGAGCTTACTGAAATTGAATCCATTGGTTCATGTAGAAAAATGGGGATTAGTCTTTTGTTTTTAAAATGCTCAAAAGTTCAAGTCGGTTAATCAGAATACACAAAAAACGCAAGTTATTCAACTTATGATGGAAAGTTTGTGGTTTAAAAAATTTTTTTTTAAATAGTTTGACCATCATCATACTTATTGGTGTGGCCTGGTACAGTCTTGGTATTTCTATGCGCTTACTCACACACATCTCTCAGTGTCTCACATGGACCACATAAAAGTCAGAAACCGAGAAAGTGTGCTACATTGTGTAGATGTTTATAGGTGAGGTTGTGTATCTTTTATATATATTTTAGAAAAGATAAAAGTAGGCACCTGCATTAGGTCATACCAAGCGACTAAACGGGTTTCAAGTCACCGGTGGGAAGTTTTTTCAGAAAATTTTATTTTATTTGAAAGAATGATAATTTTCATGTATTTAATGTTTTTGTACTTGGAGTAATGTCTGTTTGAAAATAAAATCTAATTTAATATGTGTGGTAAATAAGTTATCAAGTTATTAAGTTATTAAGTTATTAAGTTATTAAGTTATTAAGTTATTTAGTTTATTAAGTTTATCTCTAATTAAACAGCATTACTATTAAGTAGTGTACATTCAAGATAGAATTATTCATGATACATGAGAAGAACAAAAAATATTACTCTTAAAGAATTACACATTTTATGAGTATATACAAGTTGATGAGAGAGCATCTTAAGATTTACCATCTAGTAATAATAATATTATTATTATTCTCATCATCATTGCCATACATGCTATATTTATATCTACATTATAATATCTCACTTTCATCTCATTCCAGTCCATCTCATTTCATCTCTCATTCCACCTCGTATCATGTCATCTCATCACATTGTTCCCTTACACACATACTCTTATTGGTATATCGCTCTCCAGAAATGGCACTGATACAAGACGATACAAGACGATACCAAAATAACTCGGCACTGTTTACCAATATATATATAGATGCTTTCTCTCCATAATCTTAATTCCTATTCTCGTCACGCACGTACTTTTTATCATACAAGAGATAGATATTTATTTTATTTATTTTATATTATATATTTTATATACACTTTGAAGGTTTGTCTGCTTCTCTAACGTATGAATCCAAAACAAACCAAAATCCAACATGAAAAAATACCACCCAAAAACCCAAATCCAACCGCACCAAGACCAAGAAAGAGACGGGAGGAGCGATGAAGATTAATGATTTCATTTTTCCAGCATTGAAATTAATATTCCATTAGCGACCCCATCCAAAGCAAACTGAAAATACTAATTCAAACTCCATTTCAGAAGCAGTTTAAAAAAGTATATATAAGCATATGAAAAGGTATTTCTTGAATTTTCCTTTCAAGAATAGTGTTCATCATTCGTGAGGTTTTATTTTTCACGCACCTCTTCTTGAGCTATAATATATGTATTATCATCCTCGTCAGCATCCTGCTTGTAATGGCCAGTGGATATAAGAGATGAAGATGCTTGGAATTTGGTAAATTGATGATGCAGGACACCATACACTAGGTATTGTTGATTATCATACTAATGCTGCTGCTACCAGTAATAATACAAAGTTTGTCTATAAAAGAAAAACAAAAAAATAAGGAAGCAGTGGCCCACACAACAACATCATACAGAAACCCAGAACAGAAACCTTTTTTTGGGTTCATTTATTTGTATAAAGCCACATGATCAATATGTAATGCTGATAATAATAAGATTTATACTAACTGGCAATAATAACCGTGAACATTGTAGAGGTCTTCTTTTTTTATTATTATACATTTCAATGAGACGAAGAAGATGAGTTGTGATTATTAAGAGTAAGTATCAGGGCAAAGACATCTACAGTCACCATGATACATCTACGCCGTCTAGATCTAGTGAAATTAATACAATGGTATATTCCATCATATAGATGATTATACAATGTAGAGTGAAGGGAAAGTTACGATCTCTAACGTCAAGTATGTTTTAGACTTTGGATGAATATTAAAATGGATTTATTTATATACAATGGATTGATATCTGTATATAATATCTGTATGGTTTCTAGTTTCTGGTTTCGAGTGGGTTTTAGTTTCCAGCAGTTTTCTCTTAATTTGATTATTATTGTCTGTAGTCTTGAAACTGAAACTTTTGGCTTTTTGGAAGTTTTGCGTTCTGGATTTTTATTTTGAATTTTTACGATTAACATATATGATGAGAGAGAGAGATGTGAAGATTAGGATTTTTATGAGTATTAGGATTTTAATGAGTTTTGGTTTAAAATGGTTTTGGTTTGTGCCTTTAGGTTGATGGCTTTTAACCTTTTGGCTTTTTGCCGTCTACCATATTTATATATGAATCTAAAAAAGAAGGATCAGCAAGTCAGCCCAGAGTCTTTGAATGAATATAAAAAATAAAATCAAATAAAACCACTCCATAAAAATAAAAGATTCTCTGTGTGTGTCTTTTAACTTTTATGGAATATGATCAGCACAAATCGTCAATACTTGATTTTAAAAAGGAAAGGGGAGTCGTGTTTTTGGTAAACCATGGCACCTAAATGAGCGGATATTCTGGGCAGTCTATTGAGCTAGTTCGAGGTGATTGAAGTAGTCTGCTGAGCTAGTTAGAGATGATTCAAGTCTGCTGTTGAGTTTAAGTTTAGATGGTGGTGTAGGCTGCCCATGGTCTTAGTCTTTAATGTCCATAATGATAATATAAAAATTATTTTATTTTCCCTCGGCACTCTTGTTCAATTAAATTTTCCTTTCAGTAGTGGCAATGATTGACGAGAGGCTTCGTAAAGAGCTACAAGAGATTGACAAGCAAATTTTTGTTCATCCTGTCTATCTTGCAAGATCTACATTGTACATTTTACAGTCAATACACGCACATACCATATGGCATTAGAAGAGATGGGTGGTTGTAGTTCATGGGCGCCTTGTTTTTATTAATATTACATGTATTTTTTCTTTCTTTCTTGGATTCGAGGTTGGTTGTTTTTGGTGTTGTTATTTTTTTCCATGTATATATTATTTTTAGTGTGATATTATTTGGGGTGTTGGTTTGTTTTTGGTTTCTTTTCCCCTGATGAGATGATGAGACGATGAGATGATGATAAAAAAAATAAATAAAATAATAAATCAATAAAATATCAAGTATGGAAAATAAAATAAAATCATTTCAAAACAAACCAAATCAAAGCAGTTCAGAACACCCCCGCCGCCCTCCGACTCCTAAAATTATATATCGACACTGCCCACCACCCCCCATTTCATTCATTCGTTTATTTGTTTATTCATTTATTCCACTCCAGTTTCTACTGGTTTTCTAGAGTAGCACTGAGATTTTATATTTAGATTGATTTTAAATTCAATTATTATATTTTATTATATTATTTTTTAATTCGGTTCTTGGATCTATGCATATCTTTGAGTGTGTCGCTTCAGCTCTACCGTGTCTCAATAGTGTTATTCAGGAATATTGATATTATTTTATTTTATTTTATAGATGTTGTTTAATAAAATATAACTGCTTTGGATTTTTTGTGGGTCAGTGTGGTGATAAATAAAGTAAGGAAGATAATAAATAAATAAATTATTAGTCGTAAAATAAAAATAGCGAGAAAGAAATGGAAATTTGTTCTTTACTATACAAATAAAATAAAAACAATGTGGAATCAAGTTTACTAAAGAAGCTCTCGTATTATATTTTATTATATTTTATTATATTTTATTATATGCTATGCCATCTGATTAATGTGTTTTTTACGATGCTTTATTATATCTACACAGTTTACACCTTGGTTACCTTGGTTTACCTTGGTTTACCTTGGTTTACCTTCAAGTCGACGATTACTTAAAGCCACACAACGCATAAGTTTCAATGCTGGTTCTTTTTTCTCATCTTTTGATTCTCCAGTAAACAGAAATCCTCATTTCCTTAATGTAAATCTAGACTAATAGAGCAGGGCTGTAGCAAGGGCCGTGTAATGCCTCGCATTTTAAAAATAAAGACATGGATTCTTTGAAATGCTTCAAGTAGTAACTGGTTATAGTCATGGTCGTTACACAGTGCTTTCACACAGTATTGGGGTATTCAAGGAATGCAAATAATAATAATAATCAAACTAATCTTTTGGATAGTTGGTGGATATCACAGTGGATTAAAAGGAATTGAGAATAAACCATCTTGTTCATCTACATGTATAAGATGCTTTTTACCTGTATACAAGAGATGTGATTATTGATACTAATGGTGTAGTAAAAAACAATTACTCACTGAATATCGTCCCCGTATCATGTTAATCAATGAATATTTTTTTAAATACTGGTTTATAAACGATAGAAACCAAGATTAAGTTTTTTTTTTTTCATTGAAGAATAAATCAAAACCGTTTTTTCATTTAATCATTGACGGTATAAAGTTACACGTTTTCCACACACATGAAAGTTCAGGTTAGTTTGGCTTTTGTTTTACAGTGTAGTAGGTGGATGATTACAGAAATCAGAAGCACAGCGTTGATGAAGGTAAAGTAACAGAGATGGTTGGGTTTTTGTTTTGTTCCATGTTGTGCCTAAAGGAGGTGAATACTACCATGTACGCACGTACTTTAAATAAGAGAAAATCGCAAATAATCACAAAACTAAACATGGAAAAACCTGAAATTCTCTTGAACCCAAATCCCATCTCCATCCTATCAACTGTATCATTATCCAAAACTCCAAACCTCAATCCCATCAATATCAAACGAAATAGAAAATACTCTGTGCAATTACTTACTCTGTCTTCCCCCACACAGGATCTGGCAGACCCCTAGTACCCACCCACATAACTCCAGTTCCATATCCCAGCAGCAGCTGATACAGGCCACAACAACTGTATAATCATAAAGTATCGTTAAACATTATCAATAATTATCAATCATCACATAATATAATGTAATATCATATAATATCATATAATATCATGACCCTACCTGAAAATTCCCTTTGTATATCCCTCGTTTCCATTATTTTGAAAAAGTGGACTCCCTAGATCTCTCTGAAAAGCTCATCATGTATAACCATGTACAATGTACAATAAGTGCAAGATAAAGGAGTTGAAAATATTTTCTTCTATTCTATTTTACTGCTCGCAATTCTTGAGCCATTTGAAAATTTTCAAATGATTTATATATTTATTTATTTCAAAGCTCTATATTATACTACTAGCAGTTACTTTACATTATTTATACTGTTGAAAAAAAACCCTGACAGACTTAACGACCCTAACTCTGTTAACTTGGTGAATTTGTTTTAATTTCATCGGGTTCTTTGCTAAAACAAGACGGTGTTTTCCCCCTTATGACTGAAACTGATACTACTCAGTGCTGCTGCTGCTGCTGCGTTTGCTGCTAATGTTGAAATATTCCTCACTTATCTCTCACACACCTCTTTCCCTCTCTACTCAACGTATCAAGTGGCTACCTGCTTATCAACTAGCCGAGTTACATGCATTTCGCTGTGCTGCGGTACGGTCCAGTGCGTTCTGTTCACCAGACAACACCCTTAACATTTCTTGCTTTTAAAGAAAGATCTAACGAGAGCCTGGTTTGAGATGCGTTAAGCCATCCTTTTATCAAACGCACCCTGTACAGGGCAACCAACAGGTCCAGCTGTTTGTTTTGAGAGTGAGAGAGATATTTCTTGTGTTGGGCACCACACACCTTCCACCGTTAGTGCTGTTAGTGCTGCGATATATGTAGATGGATCAACGCGTATGTACGTAACAAACCAAGCGCACACGTATTTACGCGCATCAATCGGCCATGAAACTACACAAGTTTAACAAGCTTTCCTCGCTTTAAGAGCCTGGGTCAAGTAGCATGCTGGTAATCAGAGTTCTCATCGTACGCGCGTATGCTAGTAAAGTTCAGGACGGTTACTTTAGTTAGTTACCGCTTGGTTGAGGAAGGTTGGTCAGTTTAGTTGGATCTGCGACACACATACAAGACAAGCCCTCTAAGTACATGGTAGGGTTTCACCAGATAATAATACCTTGTTGCAAATAATAGGGAATTCAAAAAATATATATATCAAACACATGAAAATGTGGTTGCGTAATCAATTTTATTTCTCGGTTGTTGTTTTTTGTTATTTTTTTCAGCTTGGATCCTAAGCTCAGTCTCAAGTGTGGAGGGGTTGAATTATTTGATTCAAAGCTTCCCGTTGAACCTGGTGCTAGCTGCACACTTTTGAAGACCTCGGTGTCTCTCTCGAGAACCCAACTTGACTGGTGGATGGATGGAATATGCAATGTTTAGTAGCACTGGGTAGTAGGAGCCAAGGTAGCCAAGGTCTTAGAGAGCAGCTAATCCTAATCAGATCAGCTAAACAAAATTATTTACTTTACATGGCACACACTGTAGGAATATTATAAGTTTCATTATTATTATATCTAAACAGAGATCGTTTTTCCCAACTCCTTGACTAAGTGTGAGTGCTTTTGAGAAAGCTTGTGATGATCTACGCTAGTCTATACGAGACGTCGGTCGGTGTGTGTCGTTATGTTGAACACAAAAAATAAAATCAAACAGGGCATCGGTCGATTCAATGCTCAAGTGAGTTTCCACTTGAGTTAGCACATTTGGTAATCATAGAAATGTAATCATAATTTAACTTTTCTTGCACCTTTCTGTTGGTTCTTACCCAACTCTTTCCAATCGCCATCTTCAACAGTATCACGACGACCAATGTCCGACTACTTGTAGCCAACAAATTATTACCCTTCAGTTACAGTTCATATGGTTGTTCCAGTCCTGCTTCCCATGCATGTCTGGGAGTTATGTGAGTGTCTCTATGTATGTATGTGTTAACAAGATTATATATATATAAGTGTATCTCGTGGAATCATCATCTGGTATCTCACAAAACCTTGTCATGTACAGCGTGGTTCAGAAAACGAAATCCAAAAGTATCGCAGAAAATAAACACATGAAATAAACCCATAAAATAAACATTTGAGCCCAGCTGCAAAAAAGTCTAAATGAAAATCACAAAAGTAGACGGGCTTTTGTATTATTGTACACGTAAAATCCAGACCAACCGTTTTGGAAATCTTGTCAGGTGTAATGTAATGCGAGTGCCCGCACCATGGTGACCACTGTGTTTAAATACGCAGATACATAGATACGTAAAGTCACAAGGTCGTAGAGAGAGAGGTTCAGACTGGGGACGAGATGAAAATAAGACGGAACATTTTGGGATTTCGTATATATGTGGAGTAGGGCTAGGTGTCATATGATAAATAGTAAGAATAAAAAAAAAATTTTTTGATTTTTCCTTAGTCGAGAAAATAACAGGACAGGATTTTCAAGATTCAATGCATGCATAAATCATATGCACAGCTTTTATCTGTTAAAAGTAACAAACTTTTTGGTTTTTTGGTTTTTTGGTTGTTTTTACTTCTATGAATCAACAGTTAAATCTGATACCAAACAACTTGGAATTGGCAAGTCGCCGGGCTCGAGGAAATCAAATTCGCAATAAACCATAAACAGTCAAACAAAAAGCCAAGTAATTAATAAGTAGCTGTTATATGTTTACATGAACCTATGACCTATATAAGTACGTTTTATTATTTTCTTCGTAGTTTACATACATGTCATTATACATTGGCCATATAATCGGAGGTCTTGGTCGAGGAGGAGTTGCTTAACTTTGTATTTTTTTATTTTTTGGAGTTTGTCTCCCTTTCATTTTATATAGTAGTAATGGTCTGTATTGTTACCAGCGACATTTTAGAAATATATTTTCATGTAGATATAAAATCGTATTCCACTGTATAGATATTAAACAGTACAACGCTCTACTGGACCAACATTCAGCAAGTAGATATTCACTCGTAACTCTATTTAACCTTGAAGCCAGTGGTTATGTAATGTTTACATAATCCGATGATTGGTTTTTTAATTATGATATCCCTGTCTCGATCTATCTTAAACCCTCCATACAAGATATATAGATGAAGAAAGAAAAATTCAAAACGCCAAAAAACCATGTCTCTTTTTTTTGTCGTTTTCCCCCGCGTTTTTGTTTTCTACTATTTAAAACCTTTTCAAACTGTCAGTTTTTTATTTTTTTAAAGCAGGTAGATTTGAGAAGGCAGAAGTAGAAGAGGATGATAATGATAATGAGGATGAAGAGGAGGCAGAGCAGGAAGAAGAGGATGAGAGGAGCAAAGAGGAACCAAGGTGAAGAAGTCTCAAAGGTTAAAAAAAAAAAAACTTTGAAGAATGGAGACAGAGAAGGTCGAGGAGGGGATATAGGCTTTGTCAGTTCATTTCAGACCCTTTTTTATTTTTTCATTATTTTATTTTTTCATTATTTTATTATTCCTTATCACTGATGTCTCACTTGGTTTATATCTCTTCGGCCATTACAATACAATAACATTCTCTTTTCTTGACAGCAGCCACATATAATGTTAAACATGCTAGTCTTTGTGTCCTTGACGCCTGCCCAACACCAACCAGTGGGAATGGCTTGAAAAAGTCTAAACCCAGAAGATCCCAGCAGTATAGATAATCGTTTTGATTATCTACAAGTACGTGAATACTTCGGAGCATAGGCGTTGAGCAAACAAAGAACAGGGTCATGCTGTGGGATGATATGAGTCAAGGTCTAAAAAGGTTAACAGGTTTAACTTATTATGATCGAAATGTATTTATTTTTAATATACAATATACTAATCTGTTTAGCATGTATATATATATTTAATATATTTAATATATTTAATATATTATTTGAATTCGTCATATTTTTAGTACTTTGCTCTTGCCTTTCACCTTGTTCTCGCTCTTTTGTTCTCTTGTTCTCTGGTTCTTTTTGTTTCTGTAGGGTGTTTAGTTGCTTTGGTTCTTTTTGTTTGCGCTCCTAGAAGGCCCTTTTAAGAGCATTTTAAAGCTTGGCTTGAACCCGTTGCTAACTGTATTCTCTGAGTGTGTAATGATAATCGGAATTAGTTTATGAATTTAATCAAAAATAATCAACGATCAACCATAAACGCCAATCTTTGTACATTAATATTTAATATATAAATTAATTCATCTAAACTAATATATAACCTATAGTCGCGTATTTTTCGTTTTGATTTTATTGTTCATTTATTTTTACTTTGTTTGGATTTTATTTTATTTCTTTATTTTTGTTATTTTCGATTAGCGAAGCAACGCCAAAGAGAAGAACTAAATTTTAGAATTTCCTTATTCATCAGCCTCATTACTATAACCAGGCTATACAGAATAGCTACAAAATTATGACACTTGAAATAATCATAAAATGTCCAACATATAAAGTATTGAAGATAATATATATAAACTTCAAATCAAACCTATATGTTGCTTGTCAAGATGGCTCAGATTGGAGTCGTTACTGTTATTTTATTTATTTATTTATTTATTTATTTTGTTTTTTCGAGAGCAAAACAAATACTAAATGGAAAGGGTACTTTCACGTCAAGGGTAGATCTTGAAAATGATCGTAATAATTTTAATTACTTGATTTTTATTATTATTATCCCATATATGAATTTATATACATCTACTTGTATCTAGGATATATATATATATATATATATATATATATGAATCTACACACTCACTCACACCTATAAAAATTACCCAATGCACAGATCGCCTTGAAACTGTCTTGTTTACTTGAAAAAGGTTATATAAAATGCGTTGGTAATAGAAAAATAATTTTTCAAGATTTGATTGAGGAACATATAAAGGTGAATAGAAAAAAATTAACCCCCTTTTCAACTACTCATATGACAATCAAAGCCCTCATATATATTAGCATTGTGGATATCAGTTTACAGAACCCGCATCATGTCTTTATTTCGTTTTCGCTTTAAACCCGCTCCCTTTTTTTTATTATTATTATTAATTTATTTGATATTCGTGATATTCATGATTGTCAACGTGACCCATATACATATCTTCTAATCAATCTGGATTCTTATTCGAAAAAAAGGCTTTACAATCATACCTTTAGGGATATTCGGATATACCCCTTTTACAGATCCTGAGATACATCTAGTTGACTCTGAGTGAATTATCAACAGACCGTAGAATCTAGTCAAGCTGCTGTTACTTTGGACTTGACATGCTCCGTTTATCCAGAACCCTCTCTACACTCTCTCCTTCTTTTCTTTCACTCCATTCGCCAATAATTAACGGACTGGGAATCCAGTCTCTGGCAAAAATAATGTGTCAAGGAGAAAGACCCCTAAAAGAAAAGCCACTTTAAAGCCACTTTAAAGCCACTTAACAGTCAATCTAATAGCCAAATCTGTAGATTCTAATTTGCGTAATATTAATAATAATAATAATGAAACCATACTCATGGACGCTTTAGTTGATGTGAAAGTGGAGAGAGTGTAGAGAAACCAGTTAAGAAATCAACCGAGACCATCTTTAAAATACAACCGAACCAACTTAGCAGAGTGCTTTCCCCTGAGCAAACGCAAGACCGAGACCGAGAAACAAAAAGCATGTACAGTTTAGGGGTTGGCTGCTGCAAGCCTGTCGACCACCTCATTCTGCCTCTGGCAATTCTAACGGGTATCTGCAGATTAGGTTCGGTTAAAGACAAGAGAGTGTGAGTATACTCATGTATGGGAGGGGAGAAGCGGGCGGCAGAGGTAAAAGACACAAATCCAGGGAATAGGGAGATTTGTCAAGTTGGCTCTAGATTCAGTCATAAGGAGGGGTCAGTCAGTCATGGGTAGCCTTTTTTCTTTTTTTGCAAAATGATTACAAGTTCTGTAGAGTTGAAAGTAAATCGTCGTTAACATAATGTGATAGACTACAAAAAAAAAAAGGTTCGGTGTTATGGATGGGTTGATTTTGAATAGAAATGGGATTTTTTGGTTTTTCTATATTGTTGCTTAAATCAAATACAAATATGGAATTTCCAACAATATTTGGAAAATAAATAAATATAAAATACATGAAAAGTTAAAATAAAATTTAAATTTTATATTTATAAATTTATATGTAAATTTATTTTTCACAGTCAGCAGCCTTCTGGACCCCTATTTTTTTCAAGTATATTCTTTGGCTGCTACTCCATGTAATTGTTTTTTTGTTTTTTTGTTTTGCCGTAGACTACTTTCTTTAACTTTAAGCCATCCACCAGTTTCCATTTCCGTGTTTTAACTCAACTACTTTCTGCTGCTGCTACTACCAAATGACCCTTATAAAGTTCCAAAAAAAAACCTTTTCATCCTTACTTTGCGAGGGTTTTTTTTTTTTTTTGTCAAGACGTTCTGGTTCAGGCAATTTGATATTTTTTTGTCGATAAAAAAAAAACTAAACTAAACTAAACTATAATAATAAAATCCCTGACAGCAGTAGTAACAGCAGCGGTATCAAAGTATCAGAAGCATCCCATTTTGAGGTTTAAAGCCGAAACCCAGGGATTAAAAAAAAAAGTAAAATAAAATAAAAAGGGACTAAGCAACTTTTTTTTCAAAACGTCATTCTTTTAATCATTCGTGTTTCAAAGTAATCTGAATTGAACACTTAGCACAGCCCTAGATCTGGATTCAAGACGACTGCTAGAGTTGTGTAAGGCAAGACCCCTAAAATAATAATCAAACACAATTCACAAACCAATCCCCCTAAAAAGATACGTCAAATTATTATATCAAATGTCAGATACTTTAACATAATACTATAAAATTAAGCACTAGTCTAAACTCGCCGATTGAATTCCAAACCACAGTCCTAGTCTAGTAAATGATAAACTGCTACGCTACAACTCAAACTAAACACTAATTTTTGAAAAATCCATTAAACTCCTCAAATTCCATAATATACTTCATATACCTCCTTTTTCTTCTTAGCTAACATTAAGTTTTTGGTTTTTCTTGTCTTCAAACTAGCCCCATGAAAGACCCTTTTTTGATATCACTGTAGTTGGGGCTGGTCGTTTTAACCTCCCAGAAATGAAGAAAAAAAAAATTTCCCAGATCAAACCCTTGCCCATGCTTTCAAACAAACCCTACCCACCAAAAGCCAGCACAGCTAATCCAACTCAGTTCCACTTTAACAACTGTCACTATCGTCGTTGTTCAAGCCACCCAATTCACAACACTTTTTTTTCATCATCATCACCATGGTAAGTGGTTTTGGAAATACCTCACAGAGAACAACAACAATCCGTTACTAACACTGCTCCTTAGTCTACACCGCTTCCTACAAACACAATTGATCAACCTCGGACTTTATTTCAGCGACTGTCTGAAAGTTCACATCCAATCGCGCTGGTATTTTTTCTCGCATTCCGGCTCGGCGCCTTACTAACATATCTGTTTGGCCTTTTATTCACAAACAACTTTGTTCTCATTTTCGTGCTTGTGATCTTACTCCTTGCAGCAGACTTTTGGAACGTTAAAAACGTATCTGGGCGGTTACTAGTCGGCTTACGATGGTGGAACGAGTCCAATGAAGACGGCACCAGCATTTGGGTATTTGAAACAGCTGATCCACTACGGTATATCAATCCGATTGACTCCAAGGTCTTTTGGATGTTTTCCTATGCCACGCCTGCGCTTTGGTTGGGATTAGCGTTGCTAGCCATCCTCAAGTTTCAGTTTCTCTGGTTGCTGTTGGTCGTGGTGGCCTTGATTTTGACCATCACAAATGCCTTGGCCTTCAGCAGGTGTGATAAGTTTGGCAAGGCATCGAATGTCGTGGGCAGCGTCGTGGCGTCTGGTGTTGCAGGCCGTGTCTTTGGAGGATTAGCAGGAAGATTCTTCAGCTGATAGTATATATGTAAGGGTATAAAGAAACAAAGGTATATTATAGAGAGAAGGATGATTCCCCAATTTTCATTAAATACGAGAGAAACAAAGAGTGAGAGTGCTTGCATATTTTTTTCTATCAATTGTGTGACTCCAAAAAAAACATGGGCTTATCAAGGAATTTATTACTTCGTTAACTATAACAATTGATAAATTCAACTTGTGAGTCAGAACGATTTGCAATTCCAGGTACAGCAAGCCAACAATGTAAAGGTGCAATTTTTAAATGAATAGTGAAAATAGGTTGTTGTTTTTTTTGGTTCGGCTTGAAATCACCCAAAAGAAAGTATTTGCAATATTTCGCATTCTATTAAGCATTCATGCCCTCTAAATTTGACCATTGAAATAGAACAGATAAAATAAGGGCATTTGTAGTCCGTCTAAATAATTGAGTAAGTTGTGTATTTCGTATATCTTAGATTGGATATTTATAGACTTTGTTTACATGGTTCACTGCTTCTGCTGACGGTGGTGGTGGTTGGGTGGACTGAAGATGTATCAGTGACCACAAAACAGACGAAAAGTGGGTGATTTATTAAATAATATGAGAAATAAGAGGAGGTGTATAGTCGCAATGCAATATAAATCTTTACCATCGGTTTTATATATACATTTATATATCTATAAGTTTATATATCAAGTCTTTTTGTTCAGTTATATACACACCGAGGACAATAAGACGAAACAAAGCGATTTTAGTTTGGATTTGTTTACTGAAGAAGAAAAAAAAGACGAAGAAATTGTGTGTAGAATTTATACAAATTTACTTGTTTATATGTGTGGAATGAACTTTGTGGCATAGTTTTATTTTTTTTATATGTTTGGTATATAACTGACTGTTATCTCTCTCTTTCTCCATACTTTTGATGATTATTTTGGCCCTGGAGATGAATTTTAAATTTATTTGTTTTTGTGTGTAATTGTTTTCCCCTCAACAAAGTGCCAGTTATAAAATTCGGTAGGAATGATAATAATAATGTAATAAAAATATAAAGACCAGTCTTTGTATATTGTATATATGTGAATACCTGAATTCAACTGTGGGGGAGGAGTGGTGTAATGTGTGCACTTTTTGCACTCTTTAATCAAAAGATCGTCATTTGTTACTCATATCTTAATAATATTTACATAATATTAAACCATGACTCATGTTTACATAATATTAGATCTTTTATAAATTTGATACTTGATTTTTTTGTAATTTTCTTTTCTTTTTCGTTTTTTAACATCAAAATGTAATTTTTTTTTCCCCTGTCACCTACGGTGTGAAATGCTTTCTCGCTGACACTAAAAACGGCAATAACCCAAAGACCCTTTTCTGCACAAGAACTTAAACATCAGGAACGATTACTATACGGCATACACAAAATAAATAAAATAAATAAAATAAATAAATTATACAAAAACATTCAAATATTCAACATAATTATAATATTTAAAAGATAAACCTACGCTCGTACAAAACTTCAAAATCAAAACCAAGTACTACTGCAAACTTTTGACGTTACGAATAATAAATACTCCTGGGAAGTAGAAGAAAAAACAGTCTCATATTTTAGAGTTAACGACTTTATTACTTGGACGTTTTTAATACGATAGAAATTATTTGTACTAGGAATTTTTATTATTATTTTTTTTCTTACTGTCCTTTTCTTCTTTCCTCCTGATCTGTATTATCTATGCCATGTATATACTATACACCATCTACATAATCCTGACCACAAGAAAAATCCATTCTCATTCACCAATGTTGATCCAATCAAATCTCCAGATCTCGTCTTGTTTTTTTTTTTTTACTCTTTCCATATATCTTTCTATTCTAATTTTGTTTAATTTTTAATTTTTTTCCCTCACTGAGTGTATTTTTTGCTTAGCCATGTCGAAGTTGAAGAAGGGGTTGTTTTTTATTAATTTCTTTTTGATATCTTTTTAAACTCTCATATGTATATATATTGATAATCTGCTATATGACAGTGGTTTAATAACGTCATGCTATAAAATCATGGCCTAAACACAAGTTACCCGGCCGACCGTGAATCTTGCATAACTATGTCATGAATTACATAACATTGAAATTACTTTTTGACATTTCTTTTAAGTCTAGTCTAAAAACCAATTATGTCATTTCTTTTTTCTTTTGATAATACTTATAAAATCTGTAATTCAAAAAAGAAATGGTTTAAAACAAAAAAAAACAAAATACAAAAACAAAAAACAAAAAACAAAAAACAAAAAATAAAAGAAAAAAATCTCAAAAAACTATAATTACTTTTGAAAATATATTTAACTTAAGAGATTTGTTTATATATTTCGAAGTTTCTGCACTTTTTGTGATTTTTATTTTAGTCCTTCTTTTTTTTCCTTTTCCTACTTGTTCTTCTCTATCTTTTATCTACCTAATCCCTTTAATCCTTTAATTTTTTTATATCTGATTCATTGGTTTATTTATTTATTTATTAGTTACTTTTACTATCCTCAGTAGTTAACCCCATATACACCATGCTAATATCATGAAAAAGGAACCCAACTTTTCCGACATATCTCTAATGGCTTCTGCCACCGCTTTACCCAGCTATACATCTACAAATCTAAGCTCTTCGCCTGATAATTATACTGACGATTTTATTATTGACTTTTCAAATGATTCTTATAATTATAATGATTGGGTTGATTCTGACCCTATGCTCATGGCGTATGCAATTTTTGGTTTTTTCTTCCCCTTTTTTTTTAAATATTATTTTATCTCTCTTTATCTAACTCGCATTCTAGGGACCCAAAACATTATACCTTCTCCCAGATGGATGGATATCAAATAAATTCTCATCACTATCTTACTCAGAGCTACTCCATTGATGCTCAAACACCATCTCATCGACTGTCGGTTCCTCCTGCCGCCGCAGCTGCTTCATCTTCTTTCCCGTCTCCCACCTTTGTACCCTCAGTTAACCAATCTTCGAACCGCTCTTCTCAAGTCCCTGCCTCTTGCTTTCCGTTACCGCCCAAAGCCTCTGTAGGTGCCACTACTCCTGCTAGTACTGCCGCTCCTCCTCGACGAAATACCACAACAGGCCACAACTTGTCGGCTCCAACAACATACATGTCAGCTCCGCTACGACCACCTACTGACAACTCACATTACCTCCATTTCTTCCCGCCAGTCCAAGATACTCCAGTTTATGATGCACGCAACTGTGAATCATCCATTGGTCTGACTGCCCAGCTTTCGGGCCAGTTTTCTCTCAGTCCTGCCCTCGCATCCGGTTCGTCGTCTTCATTTTCTGCTGACGAATCCATGCACGAAAATGTCTCTACTCCGGAGCCAAAGACCTCACCACACACCAATACTTCCATATCTCCCGAAAAGTCGACCCCCATCCGCATTGTCGCACAACCCGCCGAATATACCCATACCAACGATAGCACAAACAATATCTCGCCGGCGACTTCAGATAACTCTCTTCAAGCGTCATCGCCACAGCTGGAGTTGATTTTTTACCGTCGCAATTTGTTTCAAATCTCGTGTATCGTCACCAATGCGCGCAATGCAGTATACGCCGGATGCTCCGACAGCCCCACCAACCCAGCAGCAGCATCATCATCAACTCTCCGCCCGCGTATCCTTGGATTTTCCATGGAAGTGTCGGTGTCTGGCACCGATGAGAGCAAGAAGCCCAAATTACTATACACTCCCCCCAAGGCCGACTCTACAAACAGCAAAGAGGAACAAAACCCTGCTGTCAAACCCCTGTGTCCCAGGGACTCGGCTCAGGGCGAGGTCGTTGATTGGAAGCGACTTCAATTTCGGTCGGCGACCGCACATAATGGTCGGCGCCGACTACAAAACTACTACACACTCACGGTGGCCCTGTTTGCCGAACTTGACAATAGGCAACGGGTTCGTCTTGTGTATGCGCAGTCTCATCCTATTGTAGTACGAGGACGCAATCCGCAGTTTTACCGCAACCGTATGACGATTGCTATTACAGGCACTGACCATTCATTCTCTCGCATGGAATCATTACCGTCGGTCAAGGAAGAGCACAAGTCGCCGTCTTCAGACGAGGACGAAGATCTGCATAATTCACCGTTCCGGGATGACGACGATAGCGATGATTCTGTGACGACGAAGAAGCCTAAAGTTGAAGATGACGACGATGGGCTTTACGAGTATTTCCCCATGCCTTCCAATTATTACGAACCCCCAGTTGAGGTAGTCTATCGCCCTCATGCTATTACCCATGTTCCTTCTGTTATTCAGACTTCTTCCATGAAGCGAGCTTTTGCAGCTACTGCGTAAATTATTTTATTATTGTTTGATTCATTTTGTTAATTTGCTTTGTTTGCTTTTATTTTTATTTCTTTGACGTGCCCTACGATATGTGTATATTTATTTCTGCCTTGCTGAATTTTGAATTCGGTATATATATATTTTATTTTGTTTAGCTTTTAATGAAAAAAACTTTTTAAAATTAAAAAAACATGAGTCTTTACGAAAAGTTATTCTTGGAGTTGAGCAAAGATGAAATTAATTCTTTACGAGGTGTTGAGAGGCCAAACCACAGTTATGTTCACAGATGAGAGGTAAGTTTAAGAAAATAAACATAAAAATAAAAATAAAAATAAAATTTATAATAATAAAAAATAATAATAAATCAATTATCAATTATAGAAAAACAAAATACAAAAAAAGTGGTGAAAAGGCACATATGTAGTGTATGTGGGGGTAGAGCATAGTGGAGGGGAGGGAAATAAATAAATCTTCTCAAAAACGACCAAACCCAAACACCATTAAATACAAGGTAAGGGTTTTAAAGCAAGAGGTGGGTGGTTTACCTAATTGGGAAGGTGAGAATGGAAAAAGAAAAGATTTAAAAAACGTAACTAAAAAAATCATAAAAATCATAAGTAAATAATAATAATAATAAAAAAAATCGATGCATGCATCGAGACGACATGATAGATTTTGATAATGAGTAGTTACAGTGGACATGATTATTATTATTATTATTTTATTATAATAATAACCACAACCACAATATATGATATGAGGCCATATATATCTATCTACGGTAAAGAAAGAAGAAAAAAACTTCCAGAGAAAAGGAAAGGAAGGGATGGTGATATCAAGAGAGCTGATATTATAATAAGTCATGTGTATATAAGTTACCAAGGTAAACTGAAAAGAAATCGTAGGCGTAGTTAGGTGGGGGTAGAAGTGTAGGAGTATGTTTGTTTTATGGTGGAGTGTAGATTTACATATACTGTGTATATATCTGTAAATATCTTTAAATATCTTTAAATGCAAGTATGTTAATTTGAATGGAGAGGGGAGTGAGATTGTAATCAAGATTTGGCATACATAATAGTTGAAGGGTAGTAGTGGGTATTGTATTGTACGATGTAGTATATAAATTTACTTAGATTTAGGAATACGAGTACCCTTCCATGGCTAAAGGTTCTTGTCCATGACCTGAGAATTCTTGAGCATAAGAGTATCAAAATCTTAAAAAAAAATGAAGCCATGGATATGATATCTCTATGATTATCTCCAAGATATAAATCTATGATATCATATTTTTGTCTTGAGATATATTAGTTGATTTGCAGGTATGTGCTAGGTTAGGGTTTAAACCACTTGAAAAGTAAAAAAAAATAACCATCATAGCAACTTGTAGGTAATTTATACTTTGCTAACTGCGTAGTTACCAGGATTTGTGTGTCTATATTATCACTCATTAATACATATCAGGTTTATTATAATCGTTATTATAAAGAGCAAGGTTCGTAAAAACATCCAACTTCAAGCTAGCGGCAGCCCATGAACACTAAAGTCCAAGGTCCAGGGAAGTTCTAGAACATTTTAAACGTTAAACAATGATAAATATTCAACTTTGTATATAGTAAATGGTAGCAATAAGTTTCCAACATCTAAATAATAATGAAAGCCTTGAAATTTAAATAAATAAAATAAAAAAGCTTGTTCCTTTTGGGGGTCGGTCTATGGTGTGTTAGGTGAGGTGTTTGCCCGTCATGTGCCCAATCCACATCATATCTTAAATTAAAATACATATACTTATTATTTTAGTTCAATGTAAAACATGGGGATTCCAGTCATTGTTTGCTATGTCATGGTTATAGTATTGTATATTAGAGCCACAGTTACTGTCGAATTGTTTGGCATCAAGTTATGCCTAGTGCTTACTGCTCTTGCTCCCTGCTATTGCTAAGGCTATGGCTATTGCTACGGCTATTGCTCTGGCTAAAGTAGTGGATATGTGGTATAGGCCAGAATTTATGGCATTTGAAATTGGAGATCTTAGTCATGTACAGGGACACACAGAAACGGTCATGAATACAAAAATAACGGGTAAATATGTGTTGAGGTGTTTATAGTGGTGTATATATATAAGAACATTAAGAATGAGATGTTTCAAAATACAAAATTGAAGTGCCACTTATGGTTGAAGACCGATTGAAGGCAAGCAAGAATGAATTTAAAATAAGCTAGAGTAAGTAATACTTCAGGTAGTAGGTACAGGTAATACAGGGTCTTTAATTAAAATTAGGGAGATACGATGATGCTGCTGAAAAGCCAGGAATGAAATATATATATCAAACTGGACTTGACTAAGAAATGATGATACTGGATATCATGGAGCCGTCAAACTCAAGTGAATTTGAAGATTTGAATGTGTTTGTTAAATGATTGGCACTCAAGGGTAATTGTACATTTCAAAGTGTGGTATTAAAGAAGAGAGTACAAAAAATTACCATGTTAATCCGAACTTTTGTTCAGGGTCCAAATATACGAACTACATTGAAATGTATATGCATCACAAGTAGGACAAAATAAACGAATTTTGACTCGCTTTTTGAATATATTTTAATAAAGTCTGAACTAATATACAATTAAAAAAATACATGTAATATATTTACATCTATATCAATTGAAGTAGGCAAGCCATTTCATCTAGTTTATTTTTTTTCATGAGAGAGGTTTCTCATGTTGAGCTTGGGTTCCCTTGGTTTGGTTTGACTTGCAGCAGATCATCGTGTATTGCTCAGGGTTCATTTTGAAAGCCATCTCATTATATATCAAGTAGTTTTGTGGGATTCATCTTGTGTCTTGTAAAACATACACATAGACCATGCCAACCAAAGAAAGTGAAAGCGTTCATGGGGCATTAGCAACCCAATACACTTTTCATTTTAGTTAATTATTCAATTGTGTCGTGTGTACGGTATGACTGTAGAATATGGCATCTCAGCCAGTCAGGTAGTTAGGAAAAGCCTGCGTGGCAGACTTTCTCGCCAACAGGAAGCAGCTGAAAGGTTCAAGTTATGTTTTTCAGTAATGAGGTCGGCACGAGGTATATTATTAAAAAAAAAAAATAAATACGAGGGGTCATAAACATAATAGACACAAAACAGTTTATAGCTAAACAAGAAAATGAGTTGTGGAGATGAGAGTGGTTTTGTTTAATTTCTCAGATTGTGGTTGTCGAATGCCGAATGCTTAAGATGGATGAGAGCCCATGATGAAAAGCTTTCATGATTTGTGGTTGATCGTGCGTTGTTGAGTTCTAAGACACCAGATCAACCACATTTTCAAGACCCTCCACAAACCTCATTCATAAACTACCTGCCCCCTCCTCTGCCCCTTAGCCTTTTTGTGTCTGAGAGTAGTAAGTTTGTGGGTTTGAATGTGTTTTTTGAATTTGGTCCATATTTGAGACCTGTGTAGTCGGGACTGAATCTGATAAAACAAGGCACACCCAAATACACACACACACACAAAAGCACAAATACTTAAAAGACCATGAATAACAGTTCAAGTTATTTAACAACAAATAGGCAAAAATGCGTATAAAATGATAATAAGTTTTTAAATTATATTTAACTGTTATTAATTTTTTTATATTTTAATTTCTAGTGCAGGTCTCATATTAAATTTATTAGTATTAAAGGACACAAAAGGATTTTTTAATTTAGGCACTTTTCATGTGGGTTCCTTAATTCTTTTTCTCTCAACTTATGCGAACTCTATAGAATATCTGTAACCATCTATAGCATCATTTTAATTTCTTTCTACACTCTTCTAGACTGTTACTCAAGGGTCATGCTAAGAAAAAAAATGGCTGCCTCTTCCTCCGTGCCATCCACAAGCCAGGACCATTTCTCATCTAAACCATCCACAAAGTAAACATAAACGAAGTTCAACATCTGAGTCAGGAACCTATTAATACGTCTATCAAACAAATATAGTTGAATATATATGCACATCGTATTGGTTTTTATTTATTTTCATTTTAAATGAAAAACCAAAATAAAATCAACTTCCACCCCCCTCCAAGAGTTTGTAGATTCGTGGCTGTTTGTAAAGTGTCCACAGGAATTTAGAGATCCGGAAATGAAGGAGAAGAATGAATTTAATATTTTAATACATTAAAAGACCTCAAAGATAATTAATAAAGTAATAAACCATTAATATACATTTTTCTATTTCCCTTCGTTTATTCCATAGAGGAACACAAAGACCCGGACGGTGGACTATTTTGATGATGATATGGGGTCTTGTGCCTTGTTGGGGTCATCATGTTTAAACTGTACAGCAGTTGATTTGATATTATTATTATTATACTTATATTGTCTTAGTTTGATTCTATTATGAGGTTCATATCATCATGGTCACGAAGTAAAGTCTAAAATAAAATAAACTACATAACAGAGTATCTTCTTGTTCATTTTCATTTTTATGATTTTTATGATTTTTATGAGTTTTATGAGTTTTATGATTTTTTTGTATTTTTTTTTTGTTATTTTTGTTATTTTTGTTTTATTATTTTGATACACTTTTGGTCCACTTTTTTGTCCATTTCAGTTTTCTCCTACCACCACAAAATGTAGGGTCAGATACATTTACAGAATACATTTAAATATATAACTATATGAAATGCACTAATGTCTTATTGCAGCTATTCATCTTTCCCCTTCTTTTTCTTTTGAGCCATCTTGAATGGGCACAGCAGGCATTGCACAAGAGGAGAATTCTCTAGGTGGTTCTGGGTGTGGTGAGCTCAGCATTTAAGATCTCATGGACTTGGGTTGAAAAGATCTTTGATTATTTACTTCATATTATATTATAATATTTAATTTTATTTTATTTTATTTTATCATCACGTTGAACTCTTCTAAATATTCAACTTTAGAAAACGATGATCTCATATCACAAGTGTAATTAATAACCATGGACTATAGTTTATTGTGGAATATTCCGTCCATTATCTCTTTATCAATCTGCTTCATTCACTAAACCAACTAACCCAGAACCACGTCCTTATCAACCCGAGATTTCTACACTCCAACTGACATCAAGTCTCTCTTTCTTAACCACCTTATTTTGAGCTCGGCTCACTTAGGATTCAGGAACGTGTGGCAATTGTATCTCAAGAAAAACCCAAAAGAAAAACCACCTTGATCAGCTGGTACACCATCACTTGTTGCCATTCAACACAAATAAAATTATATAAATATACACTGTTTTAAATCTACATGATAAAATCACAAAGTTTCATACTTGGAATTTACAGCTTTCGAATTTGTAGTTCTTAAACTATGAAGAATTCAAATTAAAAAAAGAGTTCGTTTCTTTAATTATCCACAAATATAATTATATTACTCTTCTTGCCGTAGCCTAGTTTATATTATTTTTTTTTACACCTGCCATGTTCACATGATGAATATGAGAGAGTGAGAGAGAGTCAATGAATCCAAACAATTTTTAGAATTCATCTTCGCTTTGCTTGTGTACTGCTTCATACTATCTCGTATGATAAACCAACCAAACATGTTTCACTTATTAAAATTGATTTATTTATATAATTGACTTTAGACATTTTGACTTTTGAGGCTTGGGCTTGCGGCTTTAATTTTGGCCTTTAGACTTTTTACGTTTCTGGGTTTGACTTTGATTTTTTGACTTTTAACTTTGAAATTTTGACTTTTTGACTTCTGGCTCTTAATGTAAGTCTCAGTGATCAGCTATGACATGTGCAACACTATTTTCAAGTATGAACAAAAAAAAAAAAAAACTACTCAGAGCTCAACTGAAACATGGGATATTGTTGTTGACTGTCAATTTAATATCTCTTTTTTAATTATTTTTATATCAAACCCATGAGATAGTGTCTTTCAAAAACTAGTCCAACTATTTATCATCGTTTTCTCTTTGTTATATCCCGCTTGGTTTTGTGTTCAATGTCTCAAATTAAATGTTTAATAATTCTTATTGGATTTTGCTTTCATATCTACTATGAGAGTTATTTATTATATTTTGTGATTCAAACAAACCTTCACGTTAACAGTTTCATGGAATACAGTCCTCTCTTGTAATTTAAAAATCAAAAAACCCTCATAGTCTTAACCAATCAACCACCAACCTTATTATTTTAAACCTACATGTATATAGGTTAACGGAAATTAGATCGTATAACTTGATGCTCAATTGTTTTGTTCCTTTATCCTACACACTCACATTTTAGAATATCTATCGGAATGTCTGTTATTGTGTTTGGCCCATTCTGCGTCTCTCAAATTATCTATCTTCCATTTATCAAATTCCCTGATTCAAATTTTTGGAATAAGCCTACCTAGGCTCTTGGTATTAATTGAAACTCATTTGTCTGCCCCAGCATAATGCTAAGAGCTAATAATTGAGCTTGATATTGAACTAATTTTTAATATTATTAAGTACAAGTCAAAACTATTTCATAAAAAAATTTATTAAAAGAGTCACAATAAAATAAATAAATTATATTTGCAGTGCTTTAAGTCTACAAAGGTTCAATTGCAAATGGACCTATATTACTATTAAGATTTACTATGTTCGAAATGACTCACTCTAATTGTTTTGTAACTTCACATTGTTGTTCATGGTTTACAAGTTGTTAATTGCTATTTTTGATCGAGGTAGACGAGAACTAAAACTCTTCCAGGTTGATAACTTGAATGAACGAAAGGAAGATAATTTACAACCTTTGCCTACTAAACTACCTAAATTTGATATAAAATTAACCAAGAGAGCGATAATATCATTGTCCTTGCTGTATGTCAAGGGTGATTCACTTCAAAGGTCTTTGCTACCCCAATTTTAAATGGTACCTAGCTATTGTTGATGGAATGAAATGTTTTTAAAGGTTAAATAATGAGTACTAAAGAATATGTTGTTAACTCTTAAGAAGCATAATAAAAAATTGATTGAATTTACTTTATTAAATTGCATGGGGCGAATTCCTGGGTGTACATTGAACTAGCAAAGACATTCAAAAGTTGAGGAACATGCTTAAATGTTGTCTAGTCAATATAAATACAACTTTCAATAATAAACCAATTAAGAGAAATATTTAATGCCGGGATTTGAAACTAAAGCGAGTGAACTACAATGCACACATAATAGTATAAAATAGTATTGCCATATAGTTAACATATTGCACTGAAGCATATACCCTTGATATGAAAATTAATAATAAAAAACGAGGTCTGAATTAAACTGAGATGAATTGATCTCATATGAAAAGTGTACAATACAAATTGAACCAGGCATATGGGATTGAGTTTAATATTAGTTTTAGTATTAAAAACCATGCTATATACTTTGTGATTGTTAATTTTAATTCAAAAACAATAGAATACTTAAAATTATTAATTTTTTTGTAAAAACTAAAATAAACGAGACAATAATTAATTTTAAAAGCCATGTAAAAGTATAATGAAACGCTAACGATTTTCAACCAAGAATACTGAAAATCTCAAGGCGGCCAAAGGTATCAGTAAAGCGGAATAAGAACTTTTGTGACCCCTGGCCAGTCTCTTGTTCTGATACCATACATGCAGATGTAGGCGTTACAAAAAAACTGAGTTTAATTCGTTTAACATTGCAATAAAAAATTTTTACCTCTGAAAACTATGAAACCCGAGGGATTTTGGCTGACAGTGCGGCATCACAATTAATGATCATCTAACTTGATGGGTTTTGAGAAACAAAATCTCATCACAAAAGTAAAATGGCACTGATCGCTTGTAGACGCCCACAAGTTTATGCAAAGCAACAGCCTCCTTGACAATGTGCCTTTAGAGCCTTGTAATAACATGGACTATAGATGCAGTAACTCATTTGAACCTTAGCTAACATTGGTCAGGAACCCATAATTCAGAACAAGAGACAGTGTAAACAAAGGTGAAGTCAAAAACCGCACTACCTCCGGGACAGAACCACATTCAAAATATGCTTCAACAAGGGTTCCAAGAAAATATTAAACAAACCACTTCCCGTAAATACTATGAACAACTAATGCCAGTATGGCTATTGGGTTGCATACTTCTTATAATGCAATGACTTACAAGGCCTCCCTACATATAACTTTATATGCAATACAAAGGGCTGAGAACCAAGCGCAGCAACAGCACTATATTTGACAACTCCTCTTAAACGTGTCAATTATTTTGACCGTTGCCCAGAATTTTTTTGTTCATGGCGCGGGAATCTCTGGGATTTGAATACGCAGTTACAAACTTTAAAAGAACTAAGGCGGCAGAATTAAATGTTCAAACCAAGAAATTGTATCAGAAAACTTGACCCTGCGGTACGTAGGTTTATCAATACCTCTCAAAACACATGAACTCAACGGCACAGGCCAAAGCATGAGCAGGGAGGATCATGACGTAAGAAAAAAACGAATATTTTTTTAAAAGTACACTGAAATTGTTTACAATTATAGCATACTACTGACAAAGCCTAGAGTTTTTATGAAGGCGTTTTTCTGGTTTCAAGGATATTCAACCAGGTTTGAATAATATAATTTTTGATAGAATAATTAATGAAAAGGGAAAGAGAGAAATAAATAAGTCATAAACAAACGAGAGCCATAAATAAAACCTTACTGAAAACTTGAAGAATGATAACCAGAGTTGAACAAACTCTTGCAAGTAAAACATGCCCTTACATTTAAATTTAATAATAATAAAAGTAAAATAGTTGCTATATTTATTCAAGGATTGGCTTCATGTATTATAACTTCTGAGCCATTGATGGCCGTGTTTTATGTGCATATCTAAGTTATTCGTATAAACCAATAGTCAATAATACATGGCCTTCATGTCTTTCAATCAGGCTTACATGTACTAATTGGATATGTAAAATAAAACCTGCGAGCTCGTAAAAGTTTTTCCATACAACTATTTGCCGTTTAAGTTTGGGATTTCATTATTCGTATTTTGTAAAAGGGTATAAACGAACCATTATTTTGAACTTACGAGGAGCTAATAAAGTACTTTTATATATGCTTATTTGAACAATAGGATAAGAAGAAGGTAATAGAGTAGCCCACATGGCTCTATAACTCTAACTGTAACAATAAACTAAAAAAGCATTGGCTCAGTTGTTGTTTGGAAACTGTATATACATATTGTCCTATTTGACAAAATGGCTGAATTGCAAACTTTGCTATACTTTTGTAAAACATTTCAATTAAATTTCTCTAATACACCTAAGTGATAGTAATACTCTGCTTCAAGAGCTGTAAAGATGCAGTAAGTTACCCAAATTATTTTAACTACTCCAGAGTCTCTCCAACCTTTTAAGTACCTAAGGCATCTTAATCAACAAAATGGGTAAAACTGAATGAGCTTCCAAAGCAAAAAAAAGTTTTCTAAGTGTTAAAAAATCCTCCAGAGTGCAACAGTTTAAAAGCATATGCTCAATTGAAGTTTTGAGCTTAAAATCATAGATTCAGCATAGCTTTAGGTATAATATTTTTTTAACATATCTTTTACATATACTGATTACGCGGAGCAAATTATTTAGATGACCTTGGGGTCAGCCAACGCGAGTAAGAAAAATTTCAGATCACAAATTGATAAATGGAGATTAAGGAATATGGAAGGATATAATTATTTAAACCCGATTGTTTGTGATCAAGGCGAAATTTTGAAATTTCAGAGCACGCTGAGAAAATAAACACCATTAAGGTATCAGATTCAACCGAATTTAATGAAATAGCAGACGGAAATGTTTAATAGTTGTATTAGTGCTAGGAGTATCACTGAAGCTCCTCAGGATACCCAAGGAATGCAAGAGCATACGACAGGGAG
Organism: Geotrichum klebahnii; assembly: GCA_030570935.1. Lineage (NCBI taxonomy): Eukaryota > Fungi > Ascomycota > Dipodascomycetes > Dipodascales > Dipodascaceae > Geotrichum > Geotrichum klebahnii. Next base: position 89,329 of record JAJLWW010000050.1, read on the forward strand.
AGATATTCATTAAAAATGCTATCTTCTCTACATATAAAAGTGAAATTGTTAGCTTTGTATCAATTCATTAGTTTAACGACATCCATTAAGTGAATTTACTTCCATAGGATTTCTATACTAAATTTCATTCCTTTATTGTAATTTCTCTATCATGGAGCTATATTTTAGTTATAAAAACTCTTCAAAATGTATACCAAACATATTATAGGGAATTCTTGCACAAAATTCAACTTTACAAGACTTAGAAGAATCAATATTAACCACCATAACGAAAATGCATCATCTTAAAAATTTAGGGACAATCTCAGTGGAAACTAAGGACTATGTGTTTGTGACACTAAATATTACAAAAAATAACGACAATTTCTAAAATAATTGTAGTGATTTATCTGAAATTTGATATATATTTCTCTAGCTTTAATTGATTTTTTGCTGCATTCGGAATCAAGTTGAGCTAATAATATAAGTTTCAATTGAAGTCCGGGAAAGTAAATGCGTCATAGAATATTTTACACATTACCTACCGGAACTTCAACAACTGTTATTGCACATTTTGAGGTAAATATTAAGATCAGTCCTTGATATATTTAACATTGAATACGTAGTAAATCATCATAATTCTTAAATAGAGTCAAGAACAGTGCCAAAGCTGGACATCAACAGATATCTGCTCAATAGCTTCTAACTATAACTCATTGTTAAGCCACAAAACCAGTGTAAAATTCAAAAAGATTTCGTTAAATTTTACCATGTGCTTAACCTGAAATGAATTAATATTGATTGAAATAAATTGAAAGATATAGTAAAGCTCATCTGTGGCAAACGATAGACAAGCATATCAAGGAATCAATAAGGTCGAGTAATTACTTTGTTTTCTTGATAAATCTCGTTCAATCTGTAAGAGATTCAAATTCTTAAAGCCATGAATGAATATTATTTTTTTCCCACTGGGGTGAACTTCTAGAGCACGCTTCTAGGAATCATATTGCATTTTTCACTTACCAGCTTGCTTCAAGTACTCTTTGGAGTTGACCAGGATGCACGCATTCCCAACAAGTAGAAGTGAACGTTGATTCTATGCACAATAAATATTGTGAAGATGAAGGAGATGAACTGGACACATCTTACTTTGAAAGGTGGGCAATGCCAGTATGTTAATATTTCATCTAATACCTGCAAGTCGGCTATGAAGAGTAACCAAAAGTTAAGTTTATTTTCAAATATTGCTTTGTGACCTGCTATTTTTTGTCTTCCTACTTATATTTTTGATTATATCTCCACATTACAGTCTCTGAATTTGCACTTCTGGCCTCACGCATTAAGACAACATGATTCTGAAATTATATCATATTACAATTGTGACCAGTTATACCCCTAATATAAATATATTTTTCGTTTAAATTATGAAGCACAATGCCTATTCAGTTGGTGTGTCTAGCTACATATCAAAGGTATAACTGAATTTGGTATCAACTTCCCAACTACATTCGCCAACAGTCTCGAAACTTTAATGCAAGAAATTCAACATCCTATTCATTTTGTTTGAATTCAAAAAGGCAAATTAAACCTTCTTGAGCTGTAGCTTTATTAAATTTCTGTAATTTTGTGACCCTTTTATAAGTGATGAGATTTTCAGGTGTTTGATGCAAGCCTTGAAATACAGTATGATGTGCACATTCGTTAACCGAATCTCTTTCTAAAAGTAAAAACTTGAAAGATTTTGAAAATGTTAAATTCAACTGTTATGGACTTACATCTTGAGTAAATGGTGTGAACGCCGAGAAGCAAGAAGAAACAAGAAACTTAGCATTGCATTCCAAATGTAAGCTTAATTCATCGTTTAACGTAATTTCTTCTTTCCACTTCGGTTTATTATTCATCTCAAGTATTGTGAATATGCGAAAAAATAAAATTTCATATTTAACATGGGATTTATTTATTCATTGCTTGCTTTTTTTCGCTTCTTGACGGTGCATTGTTACATTATGGTGCAATCTTGTCCTTTGCCTCCACGCTTCTTCTTCTGCTTGCCCGCTGGATTTATACTACTTCCACTGGCCATGGTATTATTATGTACTGGTTTGAAATGAGATGTTGCAGGAGCATATGATATTCCTGATGGTGTTATTACAGAACTCGCTGCGGTTGGCACAGCTGCAGGTGAAATTCGAGGTTTCAATGCCCGACGAGCTTCTGCATTTACAGATTCACTGTGGTTGGATGAAATTGGTGTCAACACAGGATAAAGAATACTCTCAGGTAAGGCAGCAGGGAGTGGCGGATCTTCGCCAGCTTGCAACATCATGTTGGTAATATAAGTGAAAAACTTGATCCAAGCGTTTTCTACTTCAGGAGTAAACTCATCCTGAATACGATCACTAAGGGTTCTAAGCAAGGCGTTTCCAACGAGTTCATAATGGGTTACTTCAACACCAATGATGCGAGAGTGTCTCTTACCAAGAGAAATAAGTACATCTCTTACTCGGGTGAGATTGTCCAGTTGTGAAATAACGAGGGTCAGCATTCCTGCCATACTGGAGGCTTGCGATTTGATGGAAGGAAACATGACGCTCAGCTCAGGATACTCGCCAAGTAAGTTTTCATAGAACTGTTGGCAAAAAAACGCTGTTGCGGCACTGGATGATCCTACAGTTTCTCGAGTGCCTGCTGAAGAAGCAGGGCACGACATGGGAACAGATGAGATTGCAATTTCGCTTTGATCGTCGCGCATGGATGCCCACGACTGTCTAATTTCAGTGATTTCCCATGCTGAAAATGCGACGTTTAAGTCTGGATACTGGTCCAGAGTTTTAAACGTGTCACCAGAGGGCTGACCGGATGCTTCAACAAGTCCTAACGGTGCTTCAGTACTAGCAGACATCTTCAATAGGTTTTAAAATAAAAATTATTTGAATTGGGGTAATCTCAAGTCAGAGTTGCTGATATTTATACAAATTGAATCGCATCCCTTGTTTTAATTATAATGGCTCCAGAAAGGGTGTAAACATAGTGGACATTGGAAGTAAAGAGAACAAAAAAAAAGAACTTTACTTTTTTTATTTCTTGTTTAAGTAGAGAAGGAGTACTAATATTTCGAAGCTGTGAACAATGCCACGCCAAACCGAAAAAGCATCAAGGAAGTGGACCTTTGTAAGCCTTCCTGCTGCTGGTATTGCTGCTACTCGATAAGGACGCTACCTACATCATTAACCCTTAGGCTAAATTTATCCAAAGAAAAAAATTTGCTCATATTTTTAACTATTAATGAGTTTTCCATTTTAGACATTACCGAATTTTTAAAAGTTCAAAGACGAGGGGTTCTTATGATTCGCTTGATGAAAAAATTTCCTTGAACAAACACATTAAAACAGGTCAAGTAGGAGTAAAATGGGGGAATGTACTTGACATAACTTTCAGCTGCTCGTCATTGGATTTAAGAATTAATTTCATGTTTAAGGTTTACTAAAATGGTGGAAAACCAGACAAATTGAATCGGTACGACTCTCTTACATAAATTTTAGGTAAGAAAGCTTTGAGTCAGCACTTCACACTACTTTTGTCACTACTTTTGTCACTACTTTTGTCACAATTCTTGTCACTATTTCTGTCACTACTTTTGCCACTATTTCCATCACTACTTTTATCACTATTTCTATCACTGCATCAGGTACACATTTCATGACTATTAAGCATTTCTTTCTTCTCCCAATTCCCAATTTTTCATCTCTTAGAGCATCAAAAAATTATCTGAAATATCCTCTTTGCCCATGTATGTCGACGATGAGGGTATAGAGGCTACGTCGGGGCTTTCAGATGATTCAGCTCCGAGCATAGACAGTCCTTATTTCAGACAGATCATTGAACCTATTTCAGATGAGGAAGATGACGTTATGGAAGCCGCTGAAGCAGCGGAGGCTGCTCTTGTTGAAAATCAAGAACCATATTCTTCTCCTGAGATGCCCCCAAACGATGTGGATTTTTCTTTAGGTGGCATTAATTATTCCGATAATGATTTATATGTACCTTCGCCACAGTTAATAAAGCCAGAGCCCGAATCATCGACTGTCAACAATAAAAACACTAGTATTCGCCAGAAAATCGAGCAAGAGCATGTATCAAGAGTGCACGGCAATAATGGCTCGCTTCGAGCCAACTTCTTGTTAAACCCCCTTGAGTTTAGGCATCGGCGTAACCTAGTAGCACATTTATATTCAGCACATTTGATGCACAGAGAAATCGGGTCTTACCCACCTCCGACCTGGACTGGTTGGCCTTTGAGACCTGAGTTACGAGATGTACTAGAATTCAACGAGATTAATCCGGCAGCAAAAGCGCAAATGAATAAAAAAAAGCGGATTGGAATTGAAATGCTGAAGAGCAGTAATTTAGATAAAGCAGGGGTGTTGGAAGGTAACACCCAGTTTGGAATTACTTCGAAAGACATCCAGAAGAATATTGACAAAGATGAGATGGCAGAGCTAAGTGATGAAGGGAGACTTGACGGAGGTTATATAAGAGTGCTACCCACGTTTGACAGCAGAAGTTCAGCAGTGCCAACACAAAAACTTGGAGATTCCGTCTTGTTGCCGTTACACCAGCACTTTGGATCGCGTGTGTTTGGAAATGTTCAAGGCCATGGAGGAGGAACGCAGTACACAAGCGTGGAAGATCCGACAGAATATCCATACGAAGAACTTTCACGTGGAATCCGTCCCTTGGACATTGAACAGTACAGAACACGAAGCAACTTGGAAGTGGAAGGAGGACCTCAATACGAACGAGACAAGATTGCAACAGAACATGCAAGAAAACTAGTACTGTTCGAAGTGAATGCAGCATTCCAGCGGTTAGTTCATCAACGAATTGCACAAGAGAATGAGACCAGACAGAAACAAAACAAGAAGAAAGTGGTACCTGTTGTAGACCCTGAAATCGAAATGCCACAGCAAGCCCGAGATAATTTAATGCAGATCGTGGACCGGATATTGACAACGGCAGGGCAAAACTCAAATAAAATGCTCAAAGCAAGAAGCGGACGCAGACCAGCTTTAGACTGGATTCAAATGATTCAGGAGGATGCTAATGTAGGCCGAGTGTACGAAAGGTGCAAAGCATTGTTTTTAGATGATATCGATGACCCGCGAGAAGCTTTAGAAAATGGTTCCATTGCAGAGAATGAACTGACTGAAGACTCAAAATCCAAAGTGTTTGAAAGCAAAGATCGTTCTACCTCATCTATTCGCCAACCTCTAACTATTAAAAAGCTCTCTCGAGTTAACCTAATGTCAACTCGCACTCCTCTACCATACACAACCCCAGCTTCACGTGTTCATATTCCAAACTGGCATGGACTTGCTGATTTCGGAAGATACAATCAAAAAGCATCAACCGAAGTTCTAGTGCTAGATAACCCACAACCTGCGCTGGTCCCTCAATCCCTTCATAGTGGTGGTGGATGGGGTCGTGACGCATCTACGCGTGGTTTCCGAAATCGCAGGCAATCCCCAGATATGGGAATGCCGGCGCAATGGCTTATTTCGGAGTTTGGACTTGATCCTGACATTTTTCCGCCCTCAGACGTCCATACCAAGGTTTATGCGTGGCAGCGTAATGCTGAATTACAACGATATGAGCAACTGAAACGAATCAGACGGGCACAGAGTAGAGCTCCATTTTTGAAGTTTATGGGTCAAGTCACAGCTTCAAAAACTAGAGCTGCTGCTGCAGTCCCAGGCATGAGAAGAGAAAAACTACTAAAAGCTTACGAAGGCCGACGTAGATATTACAAAATTTGGAAAAGTAAACTCAAAAGCCGAACTAGACGCACACAATGGATGAAAGATGCCGGTCTAGATGCCTCAGGCCCAAAAGGAAAAAGGTGTCTTGATAACGGTTGGCTTCCGGAAACGCTCTATGACAGAGAAAATTATGTTGACGACGTCGATGAATATAGTTTTAATGACTATGATACCCGTATTAACATCACTCGACAAGGAAATGAAGAGGACCCATTCCAAGATGTGAAGGATCCCTCATTATTAGAATCATTGTCATCATCTGAAGATGAAGACCCAACACTGTTTGAAATAAACAATTGGATGCTTGAGAATAAAATGAAACTTGCCAACTCAGGTAAACCAGCCACTACCAATCCGTTTTCAAATAATACTCCTCTTGAAGTCCGCCGTGCTCGCATTTTACATTTGCTAATTAAGTGCGGAGGCCCCTTACCGTCTTGGGCACAGTCACTTAACGACAGATCAAGGTCCACTAGCTAGTTGAGATTGATTTGCGGATTATCTGATATTCATCCGTTTTATTTAATTTTTAATTTTTTTTCCCCTTGCCGATTTGGTATTATTTGTATTAATGGAATTTATATTAGAATATGTCAAGTTAGCCAGTTTTATTTTATTAATCTCTCTTACCCCCTATCTTCACACACATTATTTTGTCTTCAACAATCTTGATTCAGCATCATCTGACATGATGGTGCCAAAGACGATGTCCCAGAATTTAGAAGTTACACCATATGCTAGGTCATAGTTTTTGTAGTGATGATCTAAATGGTTCTTCTTAATATCCTTCATAAACTGGGGAAGTTGTACGTGATGCAAAAAGTAGTGGCAGCAGTCGTACATGACATAGCCTAAGAAAGCGCCAGCAAAAACTGACATGGCATGATAGTAATTGTAGAAAAATACAGCATGTGCAAGATAATAGAAGGGTGTGGCGAGTGCTACCAATAGGGTCGGCGGCATGACCAAACGGAGCCGATCCATAGGCAGATAATGGTGAACACCGTGTAGCAGGAAATGGACTGTAAAAGCTACGGGATGGTCAGGTAAGTAGTACTCGATGTGGAACAAGAATCGGTGCATGCAGTATTCCAACAGGGTCCAAATAAAAAGACCCAAGCAAAACAGAGCCAGGACAGTAAGCGGATATGCTCCTTGAAGGGCGAGCGAGACAGCGTACAAGTCTGCAGGAATCCATATTAAAGGAATTACAAACCAGGGAGTTTTTGAAATGGGCTCAAGAAAGTTGCCAAAGATGGGAGCTGAGCCCTTTCCGTAATGACGTGGTTTGTGGACTTGTTCAAGATAAAATTCTTTGTCGTACTTGGCAAAAAGAACTTGAAGCAATAGCGGTTTATTAAGATCAATGAACTTGTGACTTTCATAATCCTTCAAGAAGTCGGTTGTTACGTGCAATTCTTTAGCTGGGTCGCCTTTAAAATCAAAGTCGACAGAACTGTGGCCGTTCAATTTAAATGACTCTCTGTTTTCGTCTGTAAGCAATTTTTTGGCCTCTTCATCGGTGGCCAGAATAGCAACGAGATACATTTCATCAAGCATTTCATAAGCTACATCGGAATGCATATGTGATAAGGGGTCGCGAAGGATTTCTGTGATATCTCTGCCGTTGAAGTCGGTGATGAGGTCACCTCCACCGGGATGCTCTTCTAGAAAGGAGGTCACGTCGTAGACTTTGCGGTGGTCAAGGGTCACCAGACATGACTTGTCTGTGCTCTGATCCGCCAGCTCCTTTTTAGTAATAATAGGGATAGTTTTTGCGGGCATAGTTGAAGGTATGGGTGTTGAGAGGGATGAAGAAGGAATGAATATTTATAAAGAGAAGGAAAAATAAAATAAAAAATCACCCTGTAAAAAATCACCCTGTAAAAAATGAAACCTAAAAACTTGTCGTAAGTCTCGTAAGAGGGATTTTTGGGCTTTTGCTTTTTTTATTTTATTTTTTTTTTTCATTTTCCCACTAAACGAGCAAAAGGCTTGAGTGGCCACTTGGGAAACCCTCGGAATTTCCATGTCGTAGACAAACAAACGAGGAAACCGAAAACCCCGATACCGACAAATCAGCTTAATGGTGATAAATCAACAAACAAACACAGTGATACTGTGGGCTGTGTTGCTGTGGGGTGAGGAAACTAAGGGAGAAGGATTTAGTAACTGATGTTCTAAAGTTGAGGGTCCCGAACGTGTTATTTCTCAGTGCTACCAGAATAGAAGATCTCCAGAGCCAGTGCTTGAAACCCATTTGATCGGCGTTTCACTTGGACTCACTGCTAGTGCAAATCCGCCTTTTGCACCACCACTACCTCCACGAGTTGCATCCAGTTTGCGAATGGGCTTTTCGTCCATCAGGTCCCAGACATAGATATATCCGTCCCCTTCACTAGGGCTTAGTACCAAAGTGTCGTTACAAGCCAGTGCTGGTTTGAGCCGATAATTCTCATTATGATGGCCATGAAAAACTTGTAATGGAGGTATCAAGCCTGAGGGTTGGTGAAGATCGACAAGTGTAATTTTAGAGTTCAGTGAAGTTACAATGGCAGCTTCACCATCCTGAAGAACAGAAAGTGAAGTTAAAGGTGAACCACTGTTGGCGTCGACAGGGTCTGTGGTAAGCGTGCCTTGACGTAAATCGTAGGTTCGTAATTTGCCATCAACAGAGGCAGTATAAATGTAATGGTTGTATACGTCGACTGCAGAAACACTATCCTTTGCATCGACTAAGGTTTGTATAGGTTTAGAAGTATTACTATTTCGGAGATCCCAGAGCTTAACTGTTCCGTCGAACGAGCCAGAGGCTAGAACTGAAGGTTTAATTTGTGCACTGCCAGGGCTGCTGCTAGTTCCTAAAAAGCAGACACAGTTGACTTGAGCAAGGTGGTCAGAAAACCTTGATACCGCTTTGGACGTACGGACATCCCATAGAAAAACGGTGCGATCACCACCACAGGAAGCGAAATTGGAGCTGTCGGGAGTGATTGCCAGGTCCAGAACTTCATGTGCATGCTGATGATATTAGCAATAAATAACAAAAAGAAGAAAAATCAAATGGGTGGAATAGTTGCGTTGGGATTTACCATTCTGTATTCTTGGATCATATTCCCTGAGCCTGAGTTCCATAGTCGGATAACTCGGTCATTGGAGCCACCCGAAAGTACATAGGATCCAGTGCTATTATAGCAAAGAGTTGAAATTGAACCCCGGTGGGCGGATGTGATGGTGGTGGTAGGTGAAACTGGCAAATCAGCCATGTTTTAAATAAAAATTGGTGGTGAATTATTGTTAATTTAGAATTCTTAAAGCAAAGTAGTTTTAACTCATCAGTTTTATATCTTCTCAATATTAACAGTTAAAATTTTTCATATACATTTGGTCTATATTTCTTGTCCACATCTAACTATTCAATTCAATTCATAAAAAAACAGCAGCAAATTTTTGGTTTTTTTTCGATTCTTTTTTCTCTTCAACTTTTCAAAGTTTGTTTTCATGATATTTAAGCGGAATTCTTGCCTCTGACTTCATATGGCAATAACATGGAAATGATTGCAAGTGCTCCTAACACAGCTGCCATGACATATACTGGCACAGATGTAGCTGTATCTGAATAGTAAGCAACGACAGGTGCAATGGCTCCCATGGCTCTGTTACATGAAACCGAGATACCATTTCCTGTGGCACGATGTGCTGAAGGCAAAACTTCGGGAGTGTATGCAAACAAAGTACCCAAGTAAATATTGATACAGATGCTAATAGCACAAGAAAATCCAAGGTTCTGAGCAGGGGTTCGTACAGCAGTATATGCAAACATGAAAGTCATAGATAGCAAAGCTCCAATAGCCATGGTACCACGACGGCCAATGTAAGGCAACTCAACCATAAAACCTGCAATAATGGGACCTGAGATAGACACAGCATTTACAATGAGATTGTTTCTGTAAGTAGTATTGAGGGAATCGTCACCAAAATCAGCACCACGGGATTGCAAGTACATTGGCAAAAATGCGGTAAAGAGAGGGTAGGCAAGACCAATAAGTAACCAGGACAAAAAGTTAAGAGTAGTAGAATAACCCATCATTTTAGTTGCAAATAGACCCTTGAGATGGAACCCGATACTGCGGAGAGCTTCCATAACGTTCAGTTTCTGCATGAGGGTCTTGTCGCTGCTATCACGTTCAATAGTTCCAATAGCCTGAAGTTGGGCCAGAGTAAGAGGGTTAGTTCGGTTTGAAGACGCGGCCATGGCATCAAGAGACTTGATGACATTTTCATCGTTACCGTTAGCAATGTCATACTTGGGGGACTCAATCATGCGAATGAAGAAGACACGGGAAAGGGCACAAAGCAAGACAAATCCACCACACGTAATGTAGGTGTATCGCCATCCCATGTTGCTTGATCTAGGGCAGTTATTGACATCCTCACAGGAGAAATTTGTGATCAAGGGCCAAGCGATCAGGCAAGCAATAGTCTGGCCTACACCCCACCAGAAGGCCAAGAAGGTAAGTAGCCATTTCTTCTTTTGGGGTAGGAATTCCAGGAAGGTGACAGAATCCAGGACCAAGTTTCCTCCACAAGCAAAATAAGAACATGCAGATAGCGAACAAACAGCGACGAAAGAAAGACCACCTGCAACAGCGATGGCAAAAATGGAAGTCAGGAATAGAGTCAAGTTGAAGGCAATTCTGCGACCAATAATATCTGCTGTAAATCCCCAGAAAAGGGCGCCTAGGAACAGACCAACATAATCGGCAGACACCAGGGCTGAGTAGCCGTGATCAAACTCTTTATTAATTTGAGTTTGGGTAAGACCATGCAACAAAAAGAGAAGAGAATCGACTGCATATCCCATACCGTTTAAGCAGAAAAGTTTGTAGTGGTACTTTGTGAAACCGATCTCATTGATGGCTTGGTTGACCAAATGAACTTTTTGGGCAAGGACCTCATCGGCAACGTTATAAATTTCGTCAGCCTTGAGGGTTCCAGAAGAAGAGTCCAGGGCATTGTTCTCTCCAAGCCCGACTTCCTTTTCGTATGGACTATATTCAGTTTTGCTCATGTTGAAAAGTATTTGTGAATGGTTATGGGTGGTTAAGAATATTTGACAGCCTATAAGAATCTATGAGAGTCTATGAGAATCTATGAGAGTCTAGTAGAGTCAATGAGGAAAATGGAAATGAAAAGTCAAGCGAAAAGGTAGTTGAACTAGAGACAAACCGGGGAGTTTATATAGTTTTGTGAAATATAAAATTTGGTTCTTTAAAGGTAAAAATTTTTTCAGAAACAAACAGTATCGGATATGATATTCTTCTGTGTATGGAATTAATGGCCGGCCATCATCGTCATGACCATAATTCGCATAATCATCTAGCTGGTAGCATTTCCATCAGTATTTTCAGTTGCGGAGAAAAAGAAATATGGCTCCTAGAAGGAGAAGAAAAAAAAAGTCTGTTCATGTTATGTATCAAGTACCATAATTGCTTTTGTCGTGATTTTGAGTATAAGGTGGTGAGTTAGAGTAAAAAAAATATGGATGGTATACTAATGGGATGGTATGTGTAGAATATGGACGTATGTATTGTATATCATTGTATATCATTGTATATAGGTATTGTACAGAAGTATGAAATGGGATTATTACGGGGAGAATATAGTAGTAAATTTTAATATAATTTAATATAAATTTATTATGTATGAATATATAACAAAAGATATACATGAAAATATTCGAACCAGTAATAGGATATGGAATTAAAAATAATAAATAAATAAATATAAATAAATAAAATAAAATAGAATTTGGAAACAGAAATCAAAATTCAAACTTCAGAAACTGAATACAAAATACAGAAACAGAACATAAAAATAAAAATACAAAATAAAAAAAAACAGTTTGCCAAGTGTGTCACAAAAGCAACAGACACAAATAACAAACAAAAAAACTAACTAACGAAAAAGAAAACAAAAAAAAAAAAATAATAATAACAAAAATTAAAAAACGAGAAAAACCCCGAGTTAAAATTTCAAAGTTTGCTGGCAAACAAGAAAGAGGCCAACAATTCTTCATAAAATACTGGTTATTGCTACTTCAACTGGTTCAAGTTCAGCACTCGACCCTTTCGTTTATCATCTCCGGGTTAACTTGGGCCCTGATTGCGCGTGAAATTGTTTGAGCACATCACAGAAGGGTTGCTGGGAGCGATATCAGGGATCAAAACGACAATGAATTGATAATAATAATAATAATCAAAACTAATGGACTTAAATTCAAGTCAAAATTAGTTAAAAAATGGGAATCAGGGACTTACTAGCTCAAAATAGGGACGACAAGACCTCAAGGTCTTATCAGAGATCAACAAAGTTTTCGCAGTCGGGGTGACAGCTCGTTGACAAGTAACTAACTATCGCATTATCAGCGCGCAAAGGTTTGATCGACATCGCGGCATGGGATAGCGATATCTCATATCTAGACTCAAACTTAGAATTGTAGATTTGATTATGATTTTGCCTGGAAGAGCATGTAAATGAGAACAAGAAAAGGCTATGAAATGAAAAATTATTGATGATATGAGGGGTGTGACTTGGTTTTGACGCTTGATAACTGTGATTTCTGTTCAACCTAGACCCCGCAGTCTTCCTTAACATTGATTTGACCTGACTTGACCTGACTTGACCTGAATTGCTCAAAGTAAAGTTACCTTGGCTTTGGCTTGACTGGAGGAGTTTAGTGACTAGATATCGTTAATTGGATATTATTATGTACTCCAGAATCGTTTGACTTTTTTCAACCGCTTTTTAATTTCGTCTGATGCCTTTCGTACCTATGATATTCCAATGCACTGATATAACTTGAAATATTCTCAGACTTCATGACCATTTTCAAAACTGGATCCAAGGCTCTCTGATATTTTTCTACCTGCAAATTCGCAAGCTCAAACTTGGTTTTCCCCAAAGTCTCAAACTTCGTTTTCCTTGTTAGTGATGTCATAGTTTTACCTAAATAGGAAATATTCTCCCATCAACGAGAACCTGTTAAAAGTAAAGAAAGGCTGGGCTCTATGACATTTCTTTTTCTATTGTATGCTTTATTATGAACTTTTTAGGTTTTGCATGCAGCAGTGAAAACCACAAGTCCCAGAAATGGTCATGTGTAGTGCAGAATGTGCAGTTTGTGCAGGGCGGACAAGTAGTATTTCGTCACTAGAAACACTAATACGAGCGTCAGCGTAAAATGAACAGCTTCACTAAAGTTCAGAGTTAAGTTCACACAGGTAGGTAGGTGTCATGAGGAATAAAACTGCCGTTGCAACAGATTTGAGTACTAGACTACAAGTTACAGTCCAAAATAACCTTCGGATACAAACTAATCCACAAACAATTCTAGTTTTATAGTCTTTTTTAACTTGAATGAAATATAATTACATACCCCGATAGTAACCAAAAGAAACAAATAAAAAAAAGAACAATAAACCCTGATATTCAAACTACGCACTAGCCACCTTACACTTACACTCAAACGTTGTTGGACTTAGTCAAATCTTCTAAGGCTCTAACGATCAAAGTATTAGAATCGTTAAGGCTCAAACGCTTTTGCTACAAATTTTATACATAAGACAAAAGCTATGCACTGTGACGTAACTTGTCGGATAGTTGTTAAAAAAATGTACCAAAACGGAAGATATTGGTACTCGGAAAAAACCTAGTTCCCAGAACTACGCTTACAAAGAGTGATTGCTTGCATATCTGGGTACAATAACGAAATGATGATATACGTGGAAAAAAATATAATAATAAAAATAAAATAAAATAAAATAAAAAAATAAAAAAATAAAAAAATAAAATAAAAAATAAAATAAAAAAATGAAAATGAAAAAAAAAAAAAAAAAAAAAAAAAAAAAAAAAAAAAAAAAAAAAAAAAAAAAAAAAAAAAAAAAAAAAAAAAAAAAAAAAAAAAAAAAAAAAAAAAAAAAAAAAAAAAAAAAAAAAAAAAAAAAAAAAAAAAAAAAAAAAGTGAAATATATAAAATGTAAAAACAAAATGAGAATAAAATTTTTAAGTAGTCACATGATTTATGAACTTAAAAAAGAAGTTCAAACCATCAAGCTTAAGTCCTATCTATCAGGCCTGGGATAGATTTCAATCCATTTGCCGAGGCACTGCTTAATATCATTCTCCACTCGATTCAATTAAGATTAAAGCAAATCACGGTTGTAGCTCAATGTAGTTCAATTGATGCCTACCCAGGTCAACTCATGTTTGCTCCCTTGAATTCAATCAATGGGCATCACTACTATGGGCTTTCCTCTCCTTCTCCTTCTTCTTTTCTTATCTTGTTAGCAAGCTTAATTTACAGCAACTTCTGACAATCTTATCACACGGGTCCTTAAATATTAACTCAGGAACGTTAATGATAATGAGAGTTATAATATACCTAGGAAAAGATGTTAGGAACCCATCTTTGGTGATAGTAAATAAAGTGGAACTCAGGTCTGTTCGTGATAGCCGACGATAATCGATAGGCAAATCGATTGTCGCCAAAACGATCTGATATGGAGTAGGGGCACTGATAACTGACATTTAGTCCCTGATATTGAGTCCCTGATATCAAGTCCCTGATAGCTAGGGTCAGTGATGTCCAGTAGTAATTTTTAGTAACTGATACCGAGCAGCCTGTAACACTAGCCGATAACTTGTAGTTCACATTTATGACTACATACATCATCCAAGCATAAAACTACTCCATTCAATTTTACACTATCTAATTTACTTAATATAGCTCACGCGGCTTCCACATTGACCACAGTGCAAATCAATGCTTCTACTGACCATAATTCTAATGCGTTGAGAGGTCGATGGATATGAAACACAAGCGTCTATGACTTTCTCTAGGCCCAGTTTTGAATTCAACAGATACGAAAAACCTGAAAAATCTTCGATAGTGCCAATATGAAAAAAAGTAAATCAAAAAGTAAGGAAAACACTCAACATATATTGAATATGATAATTTATATATAATACAGCCAAATATATAACTGGCGATACTTTGACACCTGTGTTGCTTATGGAGGTGAAATTATAGTACTATGAAAAATTTCCCTTAGTTCATTTCAGCTAACCACATTATCAAACTTGAAACCCTAAATTACCCGGATGTATTAGCTAGGGCTTTCACATATTGAAAAGGTCAACAGTAGTGAGAAAGCTATTATATTACATTTATTTCACTGGTGAAGCTTAAATAAGTGAATAAATAGATTAATGCTATTGATTAGCATGCATCTGGAGCTTGATGAGTCGGGATTTAAGAAATCATACCCAGATTTATGAAAGAGGGAACGGAAAACACAATAAAACAAAAAAGTCAAAATAATCTATGATTCGTAATGAAGCCTGAATCCTAAATCAGCGAAATACAGCTAAATATACGCCCTTAAAGAAAAAGCCATATTCCAGCTAATCGAATATCATATTTCACGTATATTTAAGTAGATCTAAGCTATCATAGAACTATCTATCGAACTTAATTCAAGAAACAAGCTCTGAGAGATTCATGAAAGGACAGAAACAGCTTTAAGCGAGATGGAGTAGAATAAAAAAGAGCTCAATTTAAGTTACAGTATATAGTATTATGGCCGGTTGGATGCAAGAAAATATTACAAATACAAATGATTACTTGTAAAACAAAAAGACGACAAGCAAAGAGACAACGAAGAACGACTCAACACTAGTTGAAATAAAACATTCGAACTAAGCAAGTTTCTTGAACTTCAAAAATGTTTGATAATCCCTCAAATAGACTATAGTTTAATAACCATTCAGGAGATTTCCATTCACAAGACCTGGATGTATTTCAAAAGAACAGTAGACAAAAAAGGTAGCCACTCGAAGTAAACAAGGTTACACAACGCAGACTAAAGTCAATTGACAAATTTTTTTAAAGCAAAGACCCTGAAGATAACTTATTTATACAAATTGGAAGTTAAAAAGGGAGCAATTGACACCCATGTCTACTATTATTAATTGGAATTGCTAACAGAGATGGCCGATCGAATTGCCCAAACCTAAAATAATGTCACCAAAGTAAGTCACGACAATAAGTATCATAAAAGCCAATCTTAGCCAAGATTTCTTGCTAGTGTTGAAATGAGTTGAGGTGAGGTAAAAACGATTTCAAATTTAAAATTAAAGTACATATTACAAATCAGATTAGCCTAATACTGAAATATCTCGGGATTGATAAAATTAATTCACCAAGTGCGAAATAAAAAGAAATAAGAATGCGAGAATCTGGTAACTAAGTTCTATACATAAGGCGTTTAAGGTATATATGCTGGCCTTGAATAATACGTTATCAGTGATATTTCTAAAATTACCACCTGGAAACATGGAGGAAAACGGTCGTGGTACCTGCATTTAATTGTTGAGGTATATCTTATTATTATTATCCAAGAATCAGGTAGACAGCACAAAAAAACACCGCAGGTGTATTTCGGAGAAATACTGAAAACAATGAAATATTGATCTACAGAGGTTCCTGAAATAGAAATGAAGTAACACATGGAGAATTTAATATCAGAATATTATCAAGTAGTTGAATTGAGCCCATGGAAATTGTGGGAGTGAAAGAATCTTAAGGCAATTACTAATAGGGCTGACATTTTAGGGAATTCTGTATTAGCAGGTGTGACTTTATAACTCTTCCAATTTTAATAATTACATAGAGTAGTAAAGTATTTCAACGTAATTATTAAAATACGAGACCTGAGTGCAGCTTGCAATTAATAGTTAGAAGATTGTACTATAATTGCACATCTATGCTGTAACTTAAAATTATTTTCTTCTCAACCTGTCTAACAGTAAAAATGACTTATTACATAAATGTGTATTACCAATATACGACTCTGTGAGCAGGAAATTCAGTCGATATTTGCTATATTATTGATAACTTGTAGATTTTGTTGAGAAAAAGATTAAATGTCTAAAGAAAAAAGACTAACAGGCTAGACTAAAAATAAAATTAAAAAAAGTGATAATACAACATTGAGAAGGAATCAGAAACGTAATTATCCCTCTCATAAATCTTTAAGTTTCTTTAAGCCTAAGGAAAGTAACCAAAGTTTGGGTACTCTATAAGCAAAAATGTAGATATAAAAGCCAATTGCTAACTTGAGTTATGAACCACATAAAAACAATATCCCATTTACTAAAACAGCCAGCAGGCTTTAAATATTCAAAGCAAACTAATAGCGATTTCCATAGAAAACAGTCCGTTTAATATTAGTGCGATTATCCCTATCTACAGTTATGTAGATAATTATTGGCAAGAATCTAGTGAAGTTAAGATGTAAGAAGTTATATTTTAGATCTAAGATATGTGTGGTAATGCAAACGAAAAAAATTATCAACATGAGCATTAGAAGATAAATCGCTAGAACTTGACCAAAGTTTCAAAAACTATTTGTTTGCAGAGTATTACATATACGGCTAGTACTTAGGGAAAGAAACCAAGGTATAGACTGGAGTTTAACTTGGCTCACAAATCTCAAAGATTTACGTTTTTTTCTTTCTCCTTATATTCCATATGTGTACCTTTCTCAAAGAGAACTAAATACCGGGAAGAATAAAGTTTCAGAGTTCACAGATTACAGGGCTAAATTAGTGAGGAGAAGAATCCAAAATAATGTCAAAAAAGGTTATAAATTTTTTTAAAAGCATTTTCTAATTGCGTTGGCTATTACAATATTAAACCTAAACCAACCTAAGCGATACTGATGAATCTATGTTTAATGCAAAAAAGCTTCTGAAAGTGGAACTCTGGAATCTAGACTACCAATGCTTGATATTAGAAAATGGAAGGCACAAGCAGAAGTTAAACTTTCAATGCACTCAGCATACAATGCCATTTGTACTTTATATCCAGAACATACGAAATTCACTAATGGGTAATAATATATATAGTTAGTATAGGATTATAGGATTATAGAAGTATCTATATCAATAATTACCTTCCATATGTGATATCCATTATTAAAAACTTTTTGAGCATATGGCAAAGAAACAATTAATACGACATACCATCCCCCAAAAGTTCAAATCCAAGGTAATTAAAAATTATTCAGGTATAAAAAACATTTCAATCAAATAATGTAGTAAATTAGACGTGAAAATCTTATCAACGATATCAATTTATTAAATTTCTCTGCAATATCAAGAATTAAATTCAATGAGAAATATATCCGAAAGGTAAAACTCAAAATACTGCAAGAAATGTAAATACAATTCTTTGATATATCATCTGATATAAAAGAATTAAGAGACATTTTTTAAAAATATAACCTATATTTGATTTTAACTATTTAACAAAGATTATTTAACTAATTCGACTAGTTTTATAAAGTTAAAAAGGATTTAGCTAAAAGGAATAAAAATTATATATGGTATAGATCTTCTAAGATGGTAAATTATAATATCAAATGCCCAATTTAAAATGCCGACTATAATACAAAGATTTTAGCACCAAAACCAAGAGGATCCGCCCATTATATGGAAATGTAGATCATTGGAATATATGAAATGGAAAACCATACCGATTAGATCTAAAATTTTGAAGTACTTAATCAGTATTATGCAGTATTATATACTAATATGTTATATTTTGTATATTAAGAAAACATTGACTCGCTGCTCGGCTCAAGACTTTATGTTGATAACTTTATTGTGAGCTGTGATGAATCCACCAGCATCAAATTTCTATACATAGAGTTCTTCAATTCTATTAGTAAAAGCTTCAGTCCGGTTTTTGTTCACTAATTGCCATTCATAGCTATATTTATAGCTAATTTGAAAAGTTTAGAAATCACAACTCTTGCTATGATCACTATTAAATCAGGTAAAATGTTTGTGATACAGTTGTTACTATCAAGTAAACTCAATGGCAAACTGTATCCATCAACAACCTTGGGTACAGATAAAGCGAAGTATATTAATATTTTTATGTTGATCTACATTGAACCTATTTAACATTCAATAGTCAATTTGTTACGACGGACTTCAATAATTCTTTGAATTTTGTAAGACTTTTTTTTAACTCTCAGGGATTCATTATACTTTTGCATTTTTATTCAACGTTCTGGCATTAAACAGAATTTTTGCCTCTCACTTCATATGGAAACATCAGGGAAATGATAGAAAGTGCTCCCAGAATTGCAGCCATAACATAAACAGGGATGGAAGTCGAAGTATCGGCATAGTACGCTACTACTGGTGCAATGGCTCCCATGACTCTGTTGAATGACACTGAGATACCATTACCCGTGGCACGATGTGGGGAAGGCAAGACTTCGGGAGTGTACGCAAACAGAGTACCCAGGTAAATATTGATGCAAATTCCAATAGCAGAAGAAAACCCAAGATTTTGAGCAGGCGTACGCACAGCAGTGTATGCAAACATGAACGTCATGCACAGCACAGCTCCAATAGCCATGGTACCACGACGGCCAATGTAAGGCAACTCAACCATAAAGCCTGCGATGATGGGACCTGCGATGGATGTAGCGTTTACAATCAAACTGTTTCTGTAAGTAGTGTTAAGGGAAGAGTCACCAAAATCAGCACCGCGGGATTGTAAGTATGTAGGCAAAAATGCATTAAACAGAGGGTAGGCAAGACCAATAAGGAACCAAGACAGAAAGTTAAGGGCAGTAGAGTAACCCAGCATTTTAGTTGCAAATAGACCCTTGAGATGGAATTTAATACTTCGGAGTGCTTCACCAAGATTGATCTTCTGCAGGAGAGTCTTGTCACTGGTATCACGTTCAATAATCCCGACAGACTGAAGCTTTTCCAGTGTGAGGGGGTTTACGCGGCCAGAAGAAGCAGCAATAATGTCCAATGACCTGATTACATTCTCATCGTTACCGTTAGCAATATCAAATTTGGGGGATTCAATCATACGAATGAACAAAACACGAGAAAGGGCACAGAGTAGAACAACACCACCACACGTAATGTAGGTATATCGCCATCCCATGTTGCCTGATCTAGGACAGTTAGTGGCATCTTCGCAGGAGAAATTTGTAATCAAGGGCCAGGCGATCAGACAAGCAATGGTTTGGCCCACACCCCACCAAAAGGCGAGGAAAGTAACCATCCATTTTTTCTTCTGGGGTAGGAACTCAAGGAAAGTGACAGAATCCAGGACCAAGTTACCACCGCAAGCAAAGTAGAAAGTTGCTGACAGAGAGCAGACAGCAACGAAAGTAAGACCACCTGCAACGGCAATCGAAAAGATAGCGGTTAAGAAGAGAGTTAAATTAAATGCAATTCGTCGGCCAATAATATCAGCAGTGAATCCCCAGAAAATTGCACCAAAGAATAGACCAACGTAATCAGCTGAAATCAGAGCTGAATAGCCATGATTAAACTCCTTATTAATTTGAGTCTGCGTCAGGCCGTGTAGGAGAGTGATCATGGAATCAACTGCATACCCCATACCGTTCAAGTAGAAAAGCTTATGGTGATACACTGTGAAGCCAATTTCGTTTATGGCCTCATTGACCAAATGGAGCTTGCGGGAAAGAATCTCATCCTTAAGGTTATAAATTTCAGTAGTGCCAAACTCTGCAGAAGACGAGTCGTTGACAATGTCCCTGATTTGAATATCCTTTTCGTTCTGTGTGTAGTCAACTTTGCTCATTTTGTAATAGATGGTTAATATTTGAGCAAAACAGGTTAATACATGGTTATAGAAGGTTAGGGTCGTTAAAGCCTTTACAGTCTATGTAGCCTGAGAAACTTTAAGGACCAGCGAAAAAAAGTGAGTAGCAAGTGAAATCTCAATGAGAGAAGTTCAAGAAAAGTCAATGACAAATCAGTAAAAAGTTCAACAAAATGGAGACAAACCGAGTAGTTTATATAGTTTTCTTTTTTCTATGTCGGCTTTTTAGTTTCGCAGAATGCAAAGCATTTCTGTCTTTTTCAGGTAAAAACTTTTCAAAGAATAAAGTCTCAGTGAATGATAATTTCCAGTCGATGAAAGCGGGATACCGGTGGATTTACCTATACCATTATTATGATTATTTACAGTGCAAGAGACAATTTAAAAAATTAAATGAATAAAAAGAAATATCTTCCAACGGAGAGAAGACTGAAGCTTGGGTCATACTAGGTATACTAGGTATAACCAGTCGAACTTTTGGCTTCACGTATATGAGAGTTGCTGAATATGGAGAATGAAAATATAGAGGATATCAATTATGATTTTGAGTTATAGAACATTACAGGATATACTATGGGGAAATGGTATCATATGATATGGGATAGAATAGAAACGTTGGCAATACCAGATGGCATGGTATTATAAAAATCATGATGTCAGTAATAATATTACTGAATACAGAACCAGGGGACCAAATTTGTGTCACAAAAGCAATAGGACACACAAAAAAAACCTGCCAGCAAACTTACCTACAGTAAGATTAGAATGAAAAAAAAATAAAAAATAAAAAAAAATTCAAAAAAAAGAGAAGAGAAACCTCAGGATTCAAAATTTAACAATCAAAGCTATTGATTGTAAAACGTGATTGGAATATTTGTCCGTTTTGCTTTCTCAAGTTCCTTCTATTTGAAATTACTCATATTCTGGTGGGTTCTGATACTTGGTACAATCACCAAGTTCAGCCGTCATCAACATTGCAAGTCGGCTCGTGTCAAGCCTTGATTATGCATACTTTTCTGACACCCTCCAACACCACAAGAGGGCTTCTTGATGCGATATCAAGGTCAAAAAAATGATATAATGAA
>JAJLWW010000050.1:111039-146320 GCA_030570935.1 Geotrichum klebahnii
GGGGGGGTATTGACAGTTCGTGTGCTTTCATGAAGGACGAAGACAGGCACATAAATGGCCAAGAGATGGGTTTTGGGAAATTAACGTGGGGGTTCCATTGAATTGATGTAGGTCTTTTTTTGCTTGTTTTTTCTAAGTAGATTTGACGCTATCTTGTGACCACAAGTTGAGAAACCTTGATGGCTTGATGACTTGTTGTCTGATGGCTTTTAACATTTTAGTTTTTTTTTTCTCTCTGTTGGTACTGCCATAGGCTCAAATCAAACTAAATATTGTCTTATAAATGTACACATGTTGAATTGAACTTATTCCGTCGCATTGGACTGCCAGCCAATTTGACAACTTCTTTCATAATATGGGATGAAGAAGTGTTTTGTTGCCGTACGCTGGATGTTGCTGAAATGCCATGGCTTTCCCCAAACAGGAAAAACTTTATTACACGTGCAAACAGTTATCCTATCAAAATTAGAGAAAAATAAAAAAAAGGTCATAGTAGCGAAGTATGTAATGAAATGTATTCTTATTTATTCTCAGTCTAAAACTATGACAAAACCATTTTTATATTATAACACGCGCCCATTATAATGACCTTGGATGGAACGTTACAATGCATTGAGTTTAAGGCCGTGCAGAGGGCGGTCAAGTGACTCGGCGAAGGTGTTGGAGGTAGTTGGTGTATTTGAAATGTTCCAAATCATCTTTGAACCCTCTTAGAACCTAACACTAAATGCCTATTTCGTACTGAAGGAAACCCTTCCAAAGGATTAACCTTTAAGGCCACACAAACACCTTGAAAGAAATGCCCATAGTTAATCTTGATGTATCTGCTCATTCATGAGTAGATATAATTTGACATCTGTATATAGTAGATACTTTACAAGATTACTGATAACAGGATTGCTATCGTCATTTCAACTGCTTAGAAAGAAAATTAAAGTGAAAATCTGGTAAATCCGATCAGTTAGACATTATAACTTGACGACCGAACCTTCTAAAGACTTTCTCTCCTTCTCTTGCTTCTTTTCTTATCTCCTTGATGGACCTTTATCAAACAAATATAATAATGTTATCCTCCGGAGATTTAAACAAGAAATTAAAAAAACTTTTGTAATGGGCCATTGATGGCTGAGATATCTAGAATACTGACACCATAACCGATATCAGGTAGCCGAAAGTCCAGCAACTAACCAGGAACAAGAGCTAAGTTGAAGTCTGTTAACCGAAATAAGGTAACTGAACCCAAGTCGTCGATATGCGAGATACTGATAGAACGAAAAAAAGGGATTCAAGATAAAGGTAATTAGGTGATAATCCATCTCGGATACGAGGTAGTAGTATCAACTCACTGTACAAAGAAATGAATTTTGAGAGAATAGTCCAAGCGAGCGTATAAAGGACGGCTAAAACCTAATAGCCAGAGTTTCAAAATCATTAGAAGTAATATGTTACTCATTCACCTTCAATATTACTTTACAATTACTTAACGTTTACTTTCCACACAAAATTAAATGTAGCTCACTCCGCTTCCACATTGATCACAGATAGAATCAATGCCTCCATCGACCATAAATTTAATGCGTTGATAGGTCAATGGACTTGAAACACAAGTATTCTATAGTTTATTCTAGGCACACTTTTGAATTCTAACAGATATGAAAAAAACCTGCTGAATCTTCGATAGTGCCAACGTAAAAAAAAAAGGAAAAATGAAAAAAAAAAAAATAAGACTAAATAAATTAAGAAATTGAATATATATTGAGTATGTGACAATATATATACAACACAGCCAAGTCTATACCGAAACCATGATAAAAAAAAACCTGACTACTTGAAGTAGTTGAAGGTGAAATCAAAAGTATGGCAAAGATAAATTTTGGGGTGAAAAAAAAAATCATTAGGACTTGAGGCCCTTTTATACTAAACGGCAAACCCTGGATTACCCTGACACAATAGTTAGGGCTATAACACAAAGTAAAATACTCTTTGGCTTGTTAGATGAATAAAAAACTAAGTAGTAAATAGTAAGATATCATCGATTCTTATAGATTTGATATTAAATTCTAGATATAGATAGTGAGAGATGAAAAATCTATATAATTATAACATTCAAATAGCTTAGGAAAATGTGTTTAGTTATATATTGTTGGTTTATGGGCTTGATACTAGATTGGAAGTTCCTTGGGACCTTCAGGACCCTACAAGGATTTCATCATTTATTGATGTAGATTTTCTTTTCTTACCCAACCTTATCACTCTTATATTATCATGGATTTACTTGGGGGCAACCGTAAAGATGCAAGTGTCCGAGGAGGCAGAGGTATGTGTATATCAGTGTGTTTAATAAAATTGCTTTTCAGCTCATGTTTCTAATCTCTGTTCTTGAACAATACGAAGTTAGTAAATCAACAAATACTTCAAAAATCAAGATCAACAAACAAACTAATTATCATACTCATAGCTAACACCCATGTTTTGTTTCCATTTAGGCCAATTTGATTGGGATAATGTCAAATCAGACAAATACAGAGAAAATTTTTTAGGCAACTCGGTGATGGCTCCAGTCGGGCGATGGCAGGCTGGTAAAGATCTAAATTGGTATTCGAAACAATCCTCTAAAGCTTCGGTGGAGGGACAAGAAGGCAGTGTAGGTAGCTCAAGTCAAGATGGAATTGAACAAGAAGTTCAAAGAGAACGACTAAAGGAGCAACAAGCCATGGCTGCAATGCTGGGTCTGCCTGTTCCGACTGAGTTTGAACCAAGACGTGAATCTACACACCGCCAGCCAGGTTCAGAAGACTCGAAAAAAGAAGAAAAGAAAGAAGAGAAAAAGAGAAGTCATGGCGAGCATCGACACAGGCACTCGCACCATAGTAATAGATCTGAGTACAGAAAAGACGGCGATAGGGATCGTGAACATCGACACCATCGTCGTCGTCATGATGGATCCTCGTCCAAGGAAAAGAAAGAGGAGGGTTCGATCGATCGAGAGAGACCTACACGAGATGAGTATAAGCCAGGTCGTGGTGAGATGAATGAGCGATCAAGGCAGAGGTCTAGATCAAGGGACAGGCTCCGAAAGAGTTACAGAGATAGATCAAGAGAACGCTCGAGGTCTAGAGATAGGCAAAGAGAACGATACAGAGATCAATCAAGAGAACGACATAGAGATCGGTACAGAGAACGGCATAGAGACCGACAGAGTGATCGAGATAAAAACAGAGACAGAGACGGCAACCGTTCTGGACATAGGGATCAGCGGTATAGGGACCGAGAAAGAGACAAAGACAGAGACAGGGATATATCTACAGAACCCAAAAGCAGAAATTCGCAATACCAGTCCTAGTTAGAAAGCTTAAAACTTCCCACATATTAACCCACTTTAATTAATTCCTCACCTTTATACCATCTATTACTTCCTTGAGAGTGGTCCATTTTTCGTTGATCCCGCACGCCACCTTAAGATTGACTCGTTAAGTTTATCAGGAGAGGTTTTACCCTCTCCTAAGCATAATAATTTGCTTCAAATCAGAAGAAGCTTTAGTTTACACACTATTTACCTTCAATTCTAGAAACTCAAAAATTCATTATTTTTAAAGTGCTACTTGAACGAACAAACAAAAAAATATAACGGAGGAATGAAGCAAGCAAACGGAAATCAAATATGCCTGTCTCGCGTAAGAAACATAACTAGACGTATAATAAATCATGTAGTAATAAATACAAAATTAAAGCATTATACTGTCAACTTCACACTGCATTACCCATTTCTTCTTACGAGGCGGTCATGCTGCTTTTGATATTACTAGAAATTGGCGGCGGTGTTAGGCGCTGGAGCATGATACTGATCTATGTTAGCCCTGAATACATCGCTTGTATCTTCAACTGACGATGGGTTCTTTTCTGTATGACTTGATCCTCTGCTACTTTTCTTGCCCCACATACGCCAGCATACAAAAGCAACACCGAGTAAGAGTAGGAATCCACCTACACCAACCACAACACCGATCACAATGTTTCGGTTCTTAGTGGATAGACCACCTCCGCTGTTGTTTTCTGCATCTCCGGTCGCGAGGGAACCAGTAGTTGAAGATGTAGATGTACTGGCTGCATCGGAAGTATCGCTGGGGGATGCTTGAGTTGTGGTAGAAGTTGCGAATGTGCTTGGATCCGATGATGATGATTCACTGGAACTGGAAGTTGAGCCAGCATCCGTAGTAGTGAGTGTTGTAGTAACATCGACAGTAGTTGCGAAGGACACAGATGACGATGAGTCTTGAGTAGTCTCAGCAGTTGAGGTTGACGACTCGGACGAACTCGAAGATTCTGAAGAACTAGTGGGTGATGGCTCTTCAGAGGAAGACGACGTAGTGGTTGATTCTATAGTAGTTGACAACTCCGATGACGATGTTGACGATGTTGGTGCTTCCGAGCTTGATTCAGTAGTGGACGACACCAAACTGGTGAGAGTGCTATTATTAGAAACCTCCTGCCGAACAGCCAGGGTGATGTATGTAAGACTCTGAGAGGTTCTTGGTTGCGATGATATGAAGTCGGTTGAAGTTTCAGGTTCGTTGAGCGGTATTAGCCCTTCAAGTCTTTGTAGAAGTCTAGGAGGTTTAGTTGAGGCTTGTGCAGCAGTAGTTGCCACAAGGCCCAGAAAGATGCTAGTGGATAGCGAGAGTAAGTTTTTCATGATAAAGTAGTAGGAATGATATTAAATGAAATGAAGATTAATTAACGAAAGAAACACCCGATATAAGAAATTTTGAAAGGTGTATTAGAAGTGTCAATACTTTTGAGATTTAATTTTAAAAAACGAGAGACTAAGTAGCGATGTGAAACATGATTTGAATTTAATGTTTTGGACGAGCAGAAGAGAGAGAAGAAAAAGAAGAAGAAGAAAATGAAATAAAATTTTAAACGAAAATAAATAAAAATAAAAATAAAATAAATTTTCTTAATAAGTTATTATAATAACGAGATGGAAATCAAGTTGTTCATCAATCATGTATTCATAAGGAATAACTTTAATTTATAGCATCGAGAACCCAAAAGGAAAAAAAAAAAAGTAAAAAGTAAACAACTCAGAACTCACAACAAAAATATTTAAATGCGTGCACTGTTTTTGGGTCTGTGGGTAAACGGCTCAGCCCCAGTCAGGATACAGTTACACGCAGTTAATCACATTTGACGCGCGAGCATATTGCATATTGGGAGAATCATCAATGTGCGCGAATATTTGGGCATGGAACTGAATAAAAGAGGCACAGTAAACTTTAATTATTTTCAGGGTAATGCAATATTAGTCAATGAATTTATGTTAGTCATCATGTAGAGAGTCAAATTACTAATATTAAACACATAATTACTAACACTTAGTCATCACG
The DNA here is from genome assembly GCA_030570935.1 of Geotrichum klebahnii. Taxonomy (NCBI): domain Eukaryota; kingdom Fungi; phylum Ascomycota; class Dipodascomycetes; order Dipodascales; family Dipodascaceae; genus Geotrichum; species Geotrichum klebahnii. The sequence goes on from JAJLWW010000050.1 coordinate 116,427, forward strand.
AGAAATCATCTTAAACAGTATCTCAAACTAAACTCCATCCCTCGCTTCTATCTAAGACCTGCCACCGAATCGCTCCCTTGATTTCGCCTTCAATTCTCGACTTTAGACCTTTCTTCTGACGTCAATCTACTACCTAAAGGGACTCTAGCATCAATCCTCTCACGGTCTTCTTTTCATAATGGCTTCTATTCTGTATGACCTTAGATCTTGTTCTTCCCTTGCACTGCTCCTAACCCTGCTAGCATCTACATCTTTGTGGTTTTTCTAAACGCAGGAAACCTGTTCCTTCAGGTCTTCTTTGCTATCATGTATAGCGATCTTGGTAAGTCTTAATACCACTGCTATTGTTATTAGAACGTTTTCCTCAAGCTAACTCACATAGAATCTGGTAAGCCTTACTTCAAATTTGCACCTTAGGAGCCCTTCGATGTGCTAACATGTTTCTATTAACTCTATAGACTATATCAACCCTGTCGACCTCTGCAATCGTCTGAATAGTGTAAGTGTTGATATTGCCGTGCCTTCTATCTTCGCCCATCTCACCTACTTTTTATCCATCTGATCCTAACCTTTTTAGTACATCACTCCCGAGGCAGCTCTCCAAGCCTTCACTGGCGTCCTTCTGCTGCTCTGTGGCGACTGGATCTCATTCCTCTTGAATGCTCCCGTAATTGCCTATAACGCTCGCAAGTACATGCGCAAGGCATATCTGCTTGATGCTACTGAAATATTTCGCACTGTCAACACTTATAAAAATGAGGCTTACTTCAAACTTGGTTTCCACCTAGTCCTCTTCTTCTACTACCTGTACTGCCTGATCATGGCTATTGTCATGGACGAGTCTTCATAGATAAATAACTTCATTTATTTCATTTGTAAAATCCTTAAAAACAAATAAAAATAAATTAAAAATGAAAAAAATCGATCATTATGCTCCCGAGGTCCAACCGGACACAAATAAGCCAAATAAGCTACATTTTCAAGTCGCCGAGTAAAACCCGGATGGGCTCACCCACCAAAACCCCAGAATTTCATATATAAAATCATCCACTAATCCCCATATTTCATTTATTTTTTTCTTTTCTCTTTTCTCTTTCTTTTTTTTTCATTTGTCACTCCATAACTCATAGAGCATCATCTTCATAATGTCAAAGGCTTTTATTCGCAACTTCCACTACTCTCGGGTCATGAGACTCAACTCTGCCTATATCATTAGTGCAGCCAGAACTCCCATTGGAAACTTCCAGGGTGCTCTGAAATCTTTGAGCGGCAGTGATCTTGGTGCTATTGTAGCCAATGCCGTTGTCGAGCGTGCAAACATTGACAAGAAGGATGTTGGCGAGGCCTACTTTGGCCAGGTCCTGCAAGGTTCTGTTGGCCAGGCCCCCGCCAGACAGGTCATCAAGAAGGCTGGTTTCCCTGATGAGACTGAAGCCACTGCTGTTAACAAGGTCTGTGCCTCTGGTCTTAAGGCTGTTTCACTTGCCACCATGTCTATTCAAGTCGGTGATCAAGATGTTGTCCTTGCTGGTGGTACCGAGTCCATGTCTAACTCACCTTACTACCTTCCCAGAACTCTGGGATTTGGTAATGTTCAGGCTAAGGATTCAATTATTCATGATGGTCTGACCGATGTTTATGATCAAATTCACATGGGCTCATGCTGTGAGAATACTAACAAGCGTGACAACATTAGTCGTGAGGACCAAGACAACTTTGCCATCGAGTCTTACAAACGTGCCCTCGAGTCCCAACAGAACAACGCCTTCGCTGAAGAAATTGTACCTGTCGTTATCAAGTCTAAGAAGGGCGAGCTTATTATCACTGAAGATGAAGGTCCCAAGAGCGTTAAGCTGGATAGAATCCCAACCCTGCGCCCGGCCTTTGAGAAGAACGGTACCGTTACCGCTGCTAACGCCTCTTCCCTGAACGATGGTGCCGCTGCTCTTCTGCTTGCTTCTGGCTCTAAGGCCAAGGAGCTCAAGACTCCTGTCCTTGCCAAGGTCATTGCCTACGCTGATGCCGCTACTGCCCCAATTGACTTTACCATTGCACCTTCTCTTTCTATTCCCATTCTCCTTAAACGTGCTGGTCTCACCGTTGACGACATTGCTCGCTGGGAGCTGAACGAGGCCTTTGCTGGTGTTTCTATTACCAATAACCGCCGTCTCAGTCTTGACCCTTCTAAGGTCAACGTTAAGGGTGGTGCTGTTGCTCTTGGTCATCCCATTGGTGCCTCTGGTGCTCGTATCTTGGTTACTCTGATTCACAACCTCAAGGAGGGAGAGTACGGCGTTGCCGGCATCTGCAACGGTGGCGGTGGCTCTACCACAGTCTTGATCAAGCGTGTTTCTGCTGTTGAAGAGTAAATGTATCATGTATCTTATTAGCCAATTCAATTCATTTTCATAAAATCTATCAAGGCTGTTCATGTTATACAATAGTGTTATTCTTGCATATTAAAATTTCTCGTTTATTTGTACATACAAAAAAAACATTTTACTCTATTTTTTTGTCTCGATCTTTTTTTTCTTTTTCTTTTTTTTTTGTCGTCTTTTTCTTGTAATTTTTTATTTTTTATTTTTGTTGTTTTTACCACCATCAAGATACTTCTACAATGGCCAACCACCAGCAAGTTTTCATTGAAGACGCCCTTTCGTCCTCTGCACTCCGATTCGGCACTTTTACTCTCAAGTCAGGTCGTATCTCGCCCTACTTTTTTAACCTCGGTCTTTTCAACACTGGAGCCCACCTTTCGCATTTAGCCACTGCTTATGCCGAGACTATCATCGCCAGTGGACTCGATTTTGATGTTTTGTTTGGTCCTGCCTACAAGGGCATCTCATTAGCTGCTTTGACTGCTGCAAAGCTTGCTGAGATTGCTGTAGGCACTGCTGATGAAAAGAAATGGAGCAAGATTGAGTACGCCTATAACCGCAAAGAAAAGAAGGATCATGGTGAAGGTGGTACCATTGTCGGAAGTGCTCTGGACGGCAAGAAGGTCTTAATTATTGACGATGTCATTACTGCTGGTACTGCTATTAAAGAAGCTTTTGACATTATCAAGGGTGCAAATGCAACTGTTTCTGGTGTGCTTATCGCTTTAGACCGCCAGGAAACTACTGTTGATTCCAATAAGAGTGCAGTCCAGATCATTTCAGAGACTTACAAAGTTCCCGTCCTCAGTATTATCTCGATCTCTGATATCATTACTTTCTTGGACGGTAAGCTCTCTGAGGATGAAATGGCCAAGGTTAAGGAATACCGTTCAAAGTTTTCTCCTACTGAAGTTTAGTCGGTTTGTTGACTGTTGCAGCTAGATACTTGTGATTTAAAATGAGAAAAACCAAAACTCATGACAATGAACATAATTAGAATGATGAGAAAAAAAGTGACCACATAAACCTATATAATATATATTACTTTCTGATGTTGATTCGCTTAGGCTTTTTGGGAATGGCAGGGGTACCACCAGCAGGAGCATTCAGACCAGGTATCATTTGGTTTGACATTTGCTCCATCATTTGTTCCGCAGCCTTGCCTCCAGTGATTGCTGGACTAATAACAGGTAGAAACTCATTGATCTTCCATCCTCTGGGTACTGCTAATGGCTCACAGTGCTTCTCTCCATTGTAGCCTGGGGACTGTTGCATTTGTACAAAGACTGGTGACTCAAATGGTGAGTTTGGTGTAGTAGGGTGTTCTTTAAGATACTGCGACAGCAACAAAAACAAATGTCGTTTATTTCTAATAGCTCCAAATCCTTCACTTGAACGTAATTCCGTAAGTTCATCATTCTTCAACAAGTATCGAACTCGCCCCGTATTTGCCCAGTCACGAGGATGCGACTTAGTAGCCTCGAAAAGGCCTGGAATACCTAGAGATCTTAATCCCTCTGAAATAGTGAAAGCCTGTGGATTCTTCACTGCAAGTGACTTGCTTACTCGTCGTCCTTCGGCGTGTGTTTTGTCGATATCAAAGTAACAGGGATAAAGTAAATTCCACGTCTTAAACTCCTCCATCTCTTCTTCGTTCTTGATGAAATGAGTATTGGCACTTGTAGGTGGTTCTCGTGGTTCCTGCATTTGGCTCATCATGGATAGCACATCTTTCGGCTGTTGCGCAGGTGGTCTGCTGGCTCCAGAGGACGAAGAAACCAGTCGTGCGGGACCTTTCTTGGAGTCATACTGGCTACTGCCAATGATGTTCTGTGGATCGAAATCGGCGGGATCAAAATCCATATTATCAATATCATCGTCATTAATTTCTTCCAACATTTTTAGATATATGAATCAAAGAATTAAAATGTGAAAATAGGTCTTTCTTTGCTGATTGTTGAAATTCTGTAAGTGAAGTTAATGAAGGAAAAAACGAGCCAAACCAAGTGACGATTTGGTGTTCAGTTGTGAGAACTTGAAAAAAAAAAAAATACATCAGGGTTAGGTTGTATGTTCTTAATTTTTTACAGAAAAATTCGCTGAGACATAGACTAGTATTCAGATAGTAACAATAAACTAGATCAAATAAAGATGGTATCAGCAAGGAAAAAAAAGGAAAAGAGAAAGGACTTTGTCAAGACTAAGCTTAAGGTCGGCAAAGACAAACCCAAGTCTACAAATCATACAGACACTTCATTTGTGGCCAAGTCCATTTCACTTCCAAATCAGTCTATTACTTCAGCTGGCTCAGCAAAAAGTATAGAGGGAGGAGGGTCTGGCGTGAATGGAGGCGTTGGTCTTGGTTCAGAACGTCTAACACATTATCTTTCATTGTTTAAACATCACTCACCTTCGACTCGCAGAGAAGCCGTCTTGTACGTGCAAAACCATCATGTTCTACCCATTCTAGCAGCCGAGTCTGCTGCTTCTTCAAGCAGTGGAACGGGCAGTAATAGTAGTAGTAATGTTGGAAATTTTAAATCTATTCTCGTGGCAGCTACTCCGTTACTGACTGATGCAGCACCCACGATACGTGCCGCGAGTCTTGATCTTCTTAAGGCCCTACCTGCTGCCTCTATTGCAGCTAATGCTTCGTTTATAGGGTTATACATTCACGCAGCTATGACTAGTATAGATCCATCTGTGCGTGCCAAGTCAACTTTGGCACTTGATGTTGTGCTGGAAAGAGCTGCTGAACCGTTATGTCGTGTTGCATGGGCCAAATTACTGGCCTCTTTCATAACGCTTCTAGGATGGACAAATTTCTCGCCTCGTGCGGGTAATAGAAACAACAGTGTAGCTTCAAACTCTTCTGCAATGGTTGTGACGACTTCTTTAGATTTCGGTGCTAGTTCAACCAAAATAACAAAAATTCACCTTCAGTCACTTCACAAGTTATTAGCGGCAGGCCTCAGTGATTCAAGTAATTGTGACGATGGTGAACAAGTCAGCGATTCAAAAAAACGTAGTGGTCCTATATATGCTACTAAGTTTTTAGTCCCCAGTAGCTCTATGCCTTATTTATCTCTCGCGCTTTTCAACGGAGCCCAGAATGGCAGCAACACAAACGGCGGATCTGGGACAGGATCACTAAGTAACTCAGGAGCGGCTGTTACTATTACCGAGGACGTTGAGTCTCGTGTTGAGCTGCTACGCACTCATAAGCATAGTTTGGTCAATGGGCTGGACCAAGCACTAAAGGAAGGCGGAGAGATAGGTCGCTCCGCCAAGTTAATTCAAGCACTTGTTAAAGCTCAGCTGTGAAACGAAACTACACCTCAACCTCAGAACCCCTAAAATTATGATAGACTTATATATTTGTATTTTTTAATAACAACCAGATGAGAAAAAATATATTGAATAGTTAAGTAAATTATCAAGACAGGAAAAAACTAAGCAAGATTTGTAAACACACAGATGAAACGGTCTAATAAACGAAGAAAAAAGATTAGAATAAAAAATAAAAAAAACACCAAAAAATCAAATCAAATCTAAAGCCAATTAAAATATTAAATAATGGGAAATTCCGCTGGAGTATTAAAACACAAAATAGAGAGTGTGTAAGGTAAGGTGGGATAATTGAAAAAAAAGTAGTAATCGTGAGTATTATGCAAAAAAAGTGAACGACAGTGCTAGTTGTTTGCAAATTAAAAATTAAAATGTAGACCAGCTCCAATTAGCAGGAACTGAGCCAAAGGCTTGTGCAGATGCCTCATAGGTACCGCCATTCGGGTGCAAAGGCAGAGGATCCAAATTTGCAGGCAGTCCAGTGAGAGTCACATTCGAATCATTTGCAGCCTGATTCATAGGCTTGAATAGCATTTGTGATGAAGTACTAGTTTCCTTACGCAACCTAGAAGAGCTGACGTTGCTTTTCAGGGTATCAGAAGATCCTGTATTATGGCTTGAAAGGGATTGATCATCTGAAGTCCAATCAGGCGTAGTACTCCTATAATTCTCATTTCCAGAAGTATCGCGCTGACCTTGAGGCAAACACGATTTAGTAACGTCAGCTGCCTCAACAAACTCCACATATTTCAGGTAGCAATCGTGGCACGCTTTCACCTTCTGGCCTAGTAAGTGAAACTGGCACGAATGGTCCACCCTGATGTTGTAAGAAGAGTCCTTATCACAAAAGATATCACCGCACTTGCGGCAATGGTGCCTACGCACAAACAAAGTAAAACCTTCGCCACAATCCTTGCAAGAAGTCCGAGTGTTGTCAGGTTTCCAGTGTGTCTGGGAAGGAATCCCAAAGGCCGCAGACATGGAGTTTGACTTTTTTGCCCGTAAAGTGAGTGACGATATTGTTCGCTTGAAGGTTGGTTCGGTTTCGGCAAAAGCAGTCGAAAGCTGATCGGCTGTGAAAGTGCGACGCAAAACGCTAGGAACGTAGAGGGGGGTTTTCAGAGACCGGAGTTGCCTCGGTGGGGGTGCCACAAATCCGGTACTTGATACTAATGAAGACGACGATGCATTTGCACGTACAAGTGATCCAGATTTAGTATTGGATGCAATGAGGGATTCCTTGGTAGGAGACGCTGGGAGGGACATTGAAGAAGATAGCTGCTGTTCTGATTTACTTCCAGCATATGAAAAATTCTGGGCGGTTAAAGGCTCCACCACTCCAGCATTTGAAGTATTCTGGCTGACTCTATTACTTGAGGAAGCCCTATCAGTTGGACTAGCTGATCGGTGAATACCCAAAAGTTTAAGGGGAGGAGCTCGGACACAAAGGGTAGGCAGAACTAACTCAGATGTCATTCGCTTATTCTTTTTGGGAGAGGTTTTGAGATTGGTGGTCGGAGTAGGTGTTCTAGTTGAGGAAGACTTTGGTGATGAGGAGGAAGGGGATGTGGTAGTGGTGCCTGTGGATGTTCTCGAGAGGTCTGAACCCATCGAGCTCGAAGAGGACAAAGGAACAGCCGAAACAATTGGTGCAGCCGAGTCCGTTCTTGCATGTGCTTCAGTTGAAGACGTGTTATCAACAACCCGAACCGGGGTACGAGGGGCTCCTGAACTTTCTTCCGAATTTAGTGGCGCTGGTTGGCTAGCTTTGCTGGCGTTATCATCATGAATAGGCTGGCGAGGTCTATGAAGCTTCGGGCTAGGGTTTTGAGAAATATGGTTTGTCGACTTGAACGAGAACTGCGTGCCTATCTCAACTGATAGTATAGGGGTTTTAGAAGAAAGAAAATTAGAAGAAGGTTGCGGTGAAGCCGAAAAAGGAGATGATGTCCCTTGGGCCTGGTAATCCTCGGTACTAGAAGTGCGACTCGGTGGTTTAAGTGTAGAAGTACTGTTATTTTTAGACTGAGGCTTACTCGACGCTGGTAAATTAGAGAGGCACATTTCGCAGTTAGTTGGTGATAGGGAAGATGGTTGTGTTTGTGGCTGTTGATGTGACTGTTGTGAAAGGATTTGCTGCTCAGACTGAGACTGAGAAACACGTGTGACAGAAGAAGTGGACGATGTCGACGAAGTTCTAGAGCTGTTTGTGAGCTTGCCATGTAAAGGGCATGAGCTGCTGTGTTGAGAATGGGAAGATGCGGCCAAAGCAGAAAGGGGGTTTGTAGTTTGCCTCCGAAGACTGGGATGGCGAATAGCTTTCTTAGTAAACAAAAGTTGGTCAGGCTTTTTCGCGACTTTCTCAGAGGTGGCAAGTTTAGCTGTACTAGAAACGGCTGGTTTGGCGTCATCACTATTATCCAAGATTTTTGTGGCGCCTTCTGTGGCACCTACGGAAGTAGGATTTGTGGCCATTTTCTTCTCAGGCGAAGCTAACGAAGATGCTTGGGTATTTGTACTGCCAGTGGAAGTGGCCGAAGTGTTGGTAGTGGTGTTCCCTGAGTCCGACATGATTGTGTCAAAAACAGGAGAAGCCTTGACGGTGGGAAGATGATGCAAGGCGCTCTTGAGAGATTTGAGCTGAGATATATGAGCTTCAACGCGCTTTGAGTTCAGAGGAGAAGAGGTCAAGTTGTCTGAAGACGTGAGTATTTTGGGAGACAAAGAGGAAATGAAAGCAGAATTCAGATTAGAACAGTTTGAAATCAAAGCAACCATTGTCTGAATAGCATGGACAAAAACTAGAGTAAAAGCACAAGAACCCTTTTACAATACACCCAGAGTAAAGCTGTACGATATGAAGGCGATCAGAACTAGAATTTAGGGAAAATAGGAGGAAGGAGTCGAAAATCAAATGGAAGATGCCTTAGGAATAGATAAAAATACTATACATAAAATAATAAAAATATTAAGATACTAATAAGATAATAATAATTATAATAAAAGTAAAAGTAGTAATAATAATAATACGTATTAATTACATAATTAAGACTTTGTAAAAAGGTCTCATGGGTTAGTCCTTTTTCTTTTTTTTGTTGTTGTTTTTATACATTTTTTCTGGATTTTTTACTGGTAAATCTTAGGACAATATAAAGACTCGGAAACCTGTGCTGACGTGTGGTATGAAGAGGACGGAGCAGAACCGGGTTCCTGGCGTAGGAAAGTACCTGCTGTAGTAGAAACAGCCCCTACGCACCGTTGGAAGAATAAAAACGGAAAAAAAACGAGACCAGCCACTAAAAAAATTTGGGTTGTGAGTATGTATTATGTAATGAAAAGCTTTTTGAGGACCTCAAGTGTACATCGAGATGTTACACATTCACCATCGGTGGGTACCTACAGAGAGTACCGGCCGTGCGTTTTATAAAAAGCCTAAGCTGTAGATGTTATGTAATTTATGCAGTACCAATATAATTTATGTAAGCTATATGCAAAACTTTTGCAGACCCAATATAATATCACTGTATTGGGCAAGGCGTAGTTTTGTTAAAGCGAATCAGGGTTTGTGCAGCATCTTGTTGTTATGGCAACAGACTGCCTTACATGTAGAAGACGACTAAAAAGTATATTAGTCACTCGACCTTTGGACGATCTTACTGGCTGCCAAAGGATTGGTGAAATTCAGGCTCATCTATTGGTCCAGTTCTTGGGTCACTTTTTTCTAAGTCACAAAAATCTGGATTTCAACTTATAAATTTAGTATTAGAATTCGGGTTATTGAAACTCTATGTTAAATTTATTAAATAGTACTAACTTTAATAAATTTATTCATTATATTAAATATTTAATTATATTAGTTATATTAATTATATTAATTATATTTAATATTTTATTAAACTATCGAGAAACAACAATTAATAAGTTCTTATTAATATACAAAAACGGTGGTGGGTACTTTTTCTTCACCAGCAAAATCAAACATGTGAACAAGGGCCCTTCTGCAAGCCAATCCTCTTAGTCTCTTTTCTCCTTGTTCTCATGTCATTTTTCCGTCGTTTTTCCGTCTTTTCTCTGTCTTTTCTGTCTTTTGTGTGTCTTGTTTGTGTTTTCCATCAGCATTCCCTTGACTTGCACATGTCACTTTTACTAGTCCTTTAACTACTCTGATTACTTACCTCCCGATATTTATCCATTTGGTTCATACTTTATATCCGATCCTTCCTATCTGTTGGGATTAAGTCTAAGTCTTTTACGCAACTCAAGCCAGACACGAGTATCATTGGGTAAGGGTAATATTCGCTTCGGGTTGATGACTTAAACAAGATTCCGCATAATCTGGATAAGTTGCGTTTATACAGTACCCTAACATCAGGTTTCTATCCAAACAATCCTTCACAAAACCCTTCACCACCACAGCACGACTCCCACACAAAAATCAGCCCTAGTGCTAGCAAACGAACACAGTCGGGACCCGTTTTCTACTATGACTGAACCTCAAGAATCAACATATATTCCTCAGACTGTAGTCAGAATTATGAGTACGGCGTCATTTGAACATGCTGATACCAAAATATCTTCTACCGCACTCAAAGCTTCAATTGAATACATACGCGTTTTCACGCGAGAAGCTATTTGGCGCTCTGAAGAGAATAGAAGAATTACAGAAGCCTTGGAAAACCAGGAAGAGCAGCTTACAGCTGTCAACACCAATATCAATGCCAATTCTTCTGCAACTCTCGTTCTAAATGTTAAACATTTGGAGGCAATTGCTCCAAATCTCCTGCTCGACTTCTGATTCTATAAACTAAAAGTGTGCTCTAAGTTTTTCCTTTATTTTTGATTTTTTCATTTTGTTTTTTTCTTCAAAACGGCAATTTGTAAGATTTTCAAAATAGATTTCTCCTTGGCAGCAGAGATCACTAGATATTGTCGTGACTGATCCCATCGTCATTGACTGGTTTTCCTGTTCTCCTGTTTTAAGGCCTGTTTGTAGCCATTCAGTTATTAGGTCTATTTTGTGTTAATAGTGGTATATATGTTGAATTGTACCTTAATGTAAATGCCATTTTGTTATGTCAGGCAAGTTGGGGATTACTTGTTGGACCTATTCTAGAAATCTATTTATGAACACCACAAAACACCCAGCTAGATTTGGCCACCTCAAATTTATCATTCAACAGTACTCTCCATCTTGAAAATCTGTTTACTTAAACTTATACTTGCCACTTGATTACCCACAATCAAGACATGTGTCCATAATTTACACTATTACTTATTCATATACCTATATTGACCACAAATCTACTACTCTCCTTTTGATTTGTAGTATTCCTACGGGCAACCCCTTCGAATGTTCTCTCATAGTAAGCTTATCTCATTTTAATCATGTGCAGCGTTCAATTCCTAACTGTTAACAGCTCTTTGGATCTTTGTCTTTATCCTGTCAGTGTGCGTTCAGCAGATTGCTGGAAATGATCTTGAACACTCACAGGAAGCTCTGATAATGAGTTCGCCAGAACCACCAGATGTCGGTCGTAAGTTGTGCTCTCATTTTTCAATTTTCATTAAGCTAATAATTCAATGTAGAGGTTCTCTATAATCAAGCCCGCACAATTCTAGACTCGATACCTGACATTCTCGTCTCAGATAATGTTGGCAATTTTTACCAACCACGACGGGCCGCTTGGCTTACGTTACTTATTGATATTAAGAAAACAGCCTTTCAAACCATGGAATACATTCTCCCTTATTTCAGCCATGTTCCTCACTTCAAATTGGACAAATTTCGTCTTCCTGAAGAAGCTCAAAGCCTACACGTCAGTCATGAGTACAATGAGAAGGTACAGCATGCTTTTGATTTACTTGCAGAGTCTGCCACTCACTTAAACTCTGACGCTCTCTATACTCTTGGGGACATGAACTTTTTTGGAAATTATACACATAAACAAGATTTTCCACGGTCATTGGACTGTTACAAAACATTGGCTAGTATGACCGGAAACTCAACGGCACAGTTCATGGTTGGTTTAATGTACTCTACTGGTATGTTTGGATCTATCCCAATCAACCAGGCCAAGGCAAACCTATACTATACTTATGCAGCTGAGGCTCATAATCATCAGGCTCAGATGGCTATGGGTTTTCGTCACCTCCAAGGAATTGGAACCCCCATTAGTTTCGAGAATGCTGTCAAGTATTATAAGGATACAGCCGATAAGGCTTTTACCTATTTTTTCAGTGGAGAGGCTCCTGGTGGGCGATATCTTGCTCGGCCGTCATGGATTATCCCTAATGACGACGGTGGGATTTATGGCGAAGGTGCTAGTTATGTATCTTCTGGTCATCTTGTCCGGCATGACTTTCCATCTGGCGTGCGTTCAGTTGAAGAAGCAATTGAATATTTTCACTACTTGGCAGAGGAGAATAGTGTTGTTTATGCCCATTTTGCACTTGCTGTATTATACTATGAAGGTGGGAAAACACTAGAGCCCAACTTTAAGCTTGCTGTAGAGTATGCCAAGCAAGGTGCAGCCTATGTATGGAAATCAGACGGCTCACCAACTGTGGGAAGAGCCAAACTTAAGTCATTTGCCCGAACCCAAGGTGCCCACTGTGCTGGTTTCATTGGTGCACGGTATCTCGGAGGGCAAGGTGTCCCCCAGGATTTCGAGCAAGCTAGAGTGTGGTTTTTGCGAGGAATTGAGTTTGGTGACTACCTTTCGTATAATAGTTTGGGATTCATGTATTATCATGGAATTGGAGTTGAAAAGGATTTAACCAAAGGTGTTGAATATATAAAAAAGGCTGTCGACCTGAAGTACGGCCCTGCTCACTTCAATCTTGGCTATGCCTACTTTCAACGAAATCACCCAGGTGATGCAGCAAAAGCGTTTGAGCAGTTTGATCTGGCTTCAAAAAGACGCAATTTCCCCGCTTGGTATTACAAGGGAACCATGCTGTATAATGGGTTCAGTGGTAAAGAAAAATCTTTAGAGGGCGCTTCAATTTATTTTAAAATAGTCTCTGAAGCAGTAGAAGAATTGCACAGCCCGTTGAAATGGGCTCATGATAAGTTTGCTGAAAAAGATTATGGCTCTGCAATTCTTGGGTTCTTGATTGCCGCCGAACAGGGCTATGAAACTGCTCAAATGAATGTTGCTTATCTGCTGGATGAGCAACGTGGGTTCCTTGATCTTACTTCTTTGAAGCAAAAAACTTTGGCATTGGCTCAAAAGATTTTGCCTATTAATAACGGATCAAATAGCATTGAGAATAATATTGCTAGACGTAATGTGCCTCGGGAAAAAACAGCACTAGTTTACTGGACCCGAGCTGCTAGACAATTAAATCTTGATGCTATGGTTAAAATGGGCGATTATTACTTTAATGGACTTGGAACAGGAAAGTCCAGCCCTTCCAAAGCTGCTGCATGCTACCAAGCTGCTGCTGACTACCCCAGTAGTTTAGCCAAATGGAACCTTGGTTGGATGCATGAAAATGGTATTGGCGCTGAGCAATCCTTCCACCTAGCCAAAAGGTATTATGATTTGGCAGCTGCAGCTACCCCAGAAGCATTTTTCCCTGTTCAACTATCATTACTTAAGCTTCGGATACGCAGTTTTTGGAGTTCCTTAATCCATGATGGGCCTATAAATCGCATTGCAGGGCTCACATCGCAAGATGACGATTCTATTGATGATTCCAAGTCCGCCAAGTCCTTTCGTGAGGGATTAGTTCAAATGTGGCGATACTGGCGTGATACGACACCTGCTAGACCAGAGCAGAAACATACAGAAGATTCTGAAATGGAAAGCAGAACATCAAAAACGCTTTGGGACGATGAAAAGTCTGGCTCGTCTTCTTCAGATGATAACAGCAACTACGATGATTCCTTGGACTCTATGGTGGTTTTTGCTGTCCTCACCATCTTTGGGGCTTTCATGTGGTATCGACAGAGACAACAAGTTCGACTGCAGCAAGAGTTGCAACGCCGAGTAGAAGAACAGCGTCAACGGCAAGAGGATGGAAATAATGATCAAGAACTACCAGAACAACCTCCCCAAGATCAAAATAACAATAACAGATTTATGTTTCAAGCGGGTGACGGTTGGGTGGGATTCCAATTCCGCGCTGGTTTTTAGTTTCTTCTTTAATGGTTAGTTTGATTTCACTTTATGTTATTTTTATGGTTCCTTTTTTTTTTTCTTTTCTCTCATTGTATTAAGTTTTCTCTTTTATTGTTATTATATTAAATAAATAAACGCCAGAGTATAAATTTAGAGAAGAGAACAATATTGGATTCATTTTAATTCCAGTCTCCTTCTTTTATTTAGTATCTCCCGTAGCTTGTGCTTGTAACTGCTGCATTTTTCGGTTGACATACTCAACCACTTGAGAATTACCTTCCTTGGTCACAAAGAATTTTCTCTTTGCTTGAGATTGCCACACAACAACACCCAACTGGTTGGCATAAGTGGCCACCATATTGTACTCATTAAAGTTTCTAAAGTTGGTGAAAAGATAGCCTTCAACCGCTTTGATACGATCCATTTCAATTTGCCAAAGCTTGATTTGATCTACCACTGTTGGAGGTAGAATAGGCTCAGCTTTTTGCATTTGGGGATGTGCATGTACAGTTAGGTATGCTATAATCTGGTCTGCTTTAATACCGTTGGACAAGGCTGAACGCACAGATTCGCGAGTGATGTTTCCAGCTACCATGTTTGCATATCTGGATTTGAGACTAACAAATAAGTTAAGCACTGCAATTTGAAGAGGAGAATCTGTGTAAGCATATAGCCTAAAATTAGTTTCAAGGATGATAAATCCAGTGCTACCAGATTGCAAAATAGATGAACCTGAGGAAAGGCCTGTAAGACCTCCTGAGTTACTGCTACTGCTAGGTGGCGAGGATGCTGTTGATGAAGAATGAGTGTCTCTAGAGTTATTTCCAGATGACATTGCAGCTTCTATAGACATGGAAGCAGATCGCAGTGAGGTGGTATCTGAGGTTAATGTCGTCGCTAATCTAGTGGGATAAAACCTTCGCGATGATGATTTTCGTTGGTACACAATGCCATAGTCTCTCAAGTCTTCTAGCATATGAACTTGAGTGCCACTTAATGCTGATAGTGAATAGTCTCGTCCTAGTTCCAAAGATCCTAACATAAAAATAAAGTTTAATACATCAACTGGATCCATCTGAAGTCGTTCCGCCATGTTTAAGTACTGTAATAGTAGAGTCCAAATCTGAGCATTCACATCTTGTAGCAAAAACTGGAATCCTTTATTGGTAATCCGCATATTATAGGGATCACGTCCCTCCATCAAACCGCTGTGTTCGAGGAGCGAGAGAACTCCATCATTTGGCACTCCAGTCTTTTGTGTACCAACCATGAAATGTAAAATGGATTCCCACCTTGCATTCGCATGTTGATCTAAAAATGGAATTCCCACCTTGTGTTTATCTTCTGTTTCACAAGGAATTCCAAACGAACTGCTGCCTTCACTGAGATTCTATTAGCTTGTAAAATTCTTACAACAAATCGGAAATTTTCATACCTCCCAGTAAGAGCATTTCGAAAACTAGTCCTAAAAGTACTATTAAGTGTCATTGCATGATGCTTTTCTCTAATAATATGTAATCCCTTCAGCTTTTTATGTGTTTCTCCCTGTAATCTAGAATCAAATTAGAACTTATCTTTCTTAAAATGCATTTTAAAATACCTTTGACTATTCGTATTCACCAGAGTATCGACATTATCCAGAGGAAACGGATCATCTCTGTAAAGCATTCCTAGAACCAGATGCTTGGCTAGTCCAGGAAGTAGTCGAAATATTGCAAGACATGTAGCCGGCTATTCAGAATTAACTCCATTTTCATATCATACATGAATTGTTATACATACCGATTGATATAATCTTGTGAGAACAGTCTCAGGAAGACCTTCCAAATAGTCATTGACACTTGATCTCAGATCAGACATTCCGTTACCTTCGTCCTGGCCAGTTCTGGTGATCAAAAAGTGAGATTTAAGAGAAGCAAATTAATATCAGTCACGTGAAAGATACCCCAACCCATATACACAAGTTTGACACGAAATCACTATGTTTTTCAAGTTCCATCTTCATCTTCGTCTAAAATTCAACATCACCAAATTTCTACACCCTCCTTGTATACTCGAATTCATATTTGGGTTATACTATTCAATATAAGGAACTGTAATTGGTACATAAACTCTCTTTATTATAAGCTATGGTAAGCAGTTGACCTCTTGTGCGTTTGGCTTGTTTTTCTCTAACTGATTTCCAGGTTTCGATTCGTAACGCTCATAATGATTTAATTGTAAGCTATGAAATGGTTCATTGTGAAAAATAGTCAACTCACTAACCTCGGTAGCATGATGCTGTTCTGGACTACTATGGTAAAAGACTAGCAACCTGTTCTTCGGATAAAACCATCAAAATCTTTGAAATTGATGGGGAAAATCAGAAGCTGATAGAAACACTTCGAGGGTATGTACCGACCTCAATATCTCATAGTGTTATGATCTCTAATATTTGTCTAGGCATGATGGCCCTGTTTGGCAAGTTGCTTGGGCTCATCCTAAGTTTGGCGTAATCTTAGCTTCTGCATCTTACGACGGCAAAGTGATTATCTGGAGAGAGGAAAATGGTGGGTGGTCTAACATTGCTCAGCATACGGTCCACCAGGCTTCAGTTAATTCTATTTCATGGTCACCCCAAGAATATGGTGCCTTTTTGTTATGCGCCTCTTCTGATGGCCGTGTTTCTTGCATTGAATTTAAAGACGAAGGAAAGCCTGATTCTGTTTATTTTCCAGCCCATGCAATTGGCGCCAATGCTGCCTCGTGGGCTCCTCCTACTGTATCTAGATCACTTGTACAGACATCTATGCAAGGCCAGAATCAAGAAACGAGGCGCTTTGTTACTGGAGGGTGCGATAATCTAGTCAAGATTTGGAAGCTTGAGTAAGTTGATGTCACTGTTGTCCTTTTTTTTTACTTTTCAACTAACATTTATGTAGTCCAGAGGTAAATAATTATGTTGAAGAAGCTACACTGAAAGGTCACACTGATTGGGTCCGTGATGTCACCTGGTCCCCATCTGTGCTGTCTAAATCATACATTGCTTCAGCTTCTCAAGATAGAACTGTAATAATCTGGACACAAGAGGGTGATGGTCCCTGGAAGCAAAAGCTCTTGAGGGAAGAAAAGTTTCCCGATGTTGTTTGGAGAGTGAGTTGGTCGTTGTCTGGTAATGTTTTGGCTGTTTCTGGTGGCGATAACAAGGTAACCTTATGGAAGGAGAACCTGAAGGGTGAATGGGAATCTGCTGGCGTCATTGAAGAGTAAATTTGAAGTGCATAACCAGCAAATCACTCCATTATAGACCGTTTTCATTACTTTTCTAAAATGTTTCTTTTATTTATTTCCAATATCATGTCCACACATTTATTGACTGAGCATCCGTATCACAAACAAAGTTAGTGTAGTAGTTACGTATATACGAAACCAATATGTCATACATATCTGAACTTCTCCTGTAATAAACCTGTTTTGCCTTAAGTGAGATTAATAGATCTTACGTTTATGAAAAAGTCAATTGCCATCTGAAGAATAATGAATATTGAAAATGCCTTCTTATAACCGGAAACCTCTTTCAGTGCGCTGGGTTTTATCGAGCATTATTAGTATACTTGTGGAAAATATAGGTTCATGTTTTGTCATTTTAAACAAAAAGGTATGGCAACAGTCAGCATTCCCGTTGCCAGGTTCATAAAATCACTGATCAGATCACATGGTGTGAGTTCCACAAACATATAAAATTATACTAAAATTCCAGTCTTAAAAAAAATTATTCATTCAAAATATTATACAAATATATACTTTTCATCATTCTTTTCTGTCTTTCTTGGCTTCCTTCAAAACTTTTTCATGAACTTTGATATTGATTTCATAATCAAGGATTTTTGTTTGTGATACACTCAACTTATTTGACAAATAGTCGATTCGCTGTTTGACCTCCCATCTGCGAGGTAGCTGAGCTAAAGATAAAAGTTCCTCTTCGAACTTGCTAATTTTAGCGTTTTCGGCTGCAACCAATTTTTCCATTAGCTGAGTTTCCATCATAGCAGTAAGCTCCTTGTCTGCAATCAAGGCTTTAAATGCAGCTTGGAAAAGTGGCTTACCAGCTTTGACAGAAACAGGGCGGCCACCTACTTGTTGTAGTGAAATCATTTCGCAATGCTGAAGAGCCATTAGAGCTTCCTGCTGTTGAAGAGATTTAAAGTTAGGATCGACTAATAAATCTGTGAATGGAAGTTCAGGAAGAGCTGCAGTTGATTCGCCCTGGTAGTCCGAAGTTTCAACAGGCTGACTACTAAACCAACTATCAGATTTCACCTTCTTAAGTTTATTAGAGGGATCAAGGGCAGCGAGTTTCTTTATGAGCACCCAGACTTGTTCTCGTGTCCATTGTGCAGTAAGTTTCAGCAAATACATTTGAAGGATTTCAGAAGAACTTTGTTCAATCATATCTTGTGCGGCAGTCATAGGCTTCTCACCCGACATGATTCGTCGTGCAAAAGTCTGAAGATCAGTCATTCTACCTCCAAGGGGATGGAGGGCATGATCTATGTCAGGATAATCTGAAGCCTTGGGTTCAGTTACAGGTTTATCACTAGAACCAGAATCAGCTACAGCAGTTTTGTTAGCCTCGGAAATTTGTTGCAGTACAAATGATTTTGCAGACTGAGGGTCAGCATCACCAATTTTCAGGACTTTGAACATGTGGTTCGGCAAAGCAGGAGAAAGAGTGCTTTCAAAGGAGACATCGTTTGTTATGAAAATGACATGCGCAACATTTGCCTGGACCAGAATACTGGCAAATTCAGCTAAATGGCTGTAAATAAATGTGTTTGAAGACTCGATGCGATTCAAAAAATGAGAGATGACAACCACTGGCTTGGCTTCAGAATGAAGTTGAAGATAGTCTTCTTCACTAATTGATAACTCTTCCTTGTCAGCTTTTTTATAATTTTCCAAAGCAATCTCTCTTAAAGCTGTCACAGTAGTACTGAGCATAGACTTAAATTGAATGTCCGTAGACTCAGAAAATCCAGTCTTTTGCCCAGTTAAACCTTGAACGATAAGATCCACAAATGTCGTTAAATTTTTCATCCAAGGAAACACAGGATAATATCCAAGCTGAGCAGAAGCTGCCTTGATGAATGCCGTTTCATTTCTAGCCTTGGCCAGAGATTCACAGTCAATTGTCAAGACATTGCTTCGCTCTTTCAAAGCTATCTTGCTCACCAATTCACGTTTTCCACTTCCCCGAGGACCGTTGACAACCATAAAAGTATTTACATTTTCTTCCAACCACTGTTGGAGAGTATTAATACTCTCCTGACGGGCAGACCAAAGATCCCCAAATTGAGCAATTTGATTCGAACCAGAAATATGAAGATAACGACTCAAAGTTGAAAGAGTAGTTTTAGTGACCCTTATAAACCATTGATAAATTTCACTCTTCTCAAAGAGAGGTTGATTGCAAACCTTTTTCTTGATGAACCATGAACGGATGGGTTCAAAAATGAGTACAGCAAGTGTAGCGAGAAGGGCCAAAAAAACTGGAATAAAAATACGGGGATGATCAATAATTGATTTTTTAATCCATCCAGCTCGCTCTGCAGGAACGTAAGTAATGTGAATTTTGGTATTCTCAACTATCAACGAATTGACACAGTTTCTGGCAGTACAAGAATCACGGAGTCTAGCAAATTCAACGAGAGCAGACCGGGGAAGTTCTTTCGCAGCAGGAGATGGTGGGACAATATCAATAATAGAACCGTAACGACGTAATACTTTATATAATGATTCTTCAGACAGATCTTCACCATCAAAGACAACACGAACTTGTTTGCTGCTTGCTCTTTTAAGATCTTCGATCCATGGAACACCTTTAACAGCAAAGACTCTCATACGTCGGAATGGGTTAAACAGAGGACGGTAATCATTATCCTTCAATCGAGCATAGATAAGAGCTTCAACTTCATCATGAGTTAGCTCAGGAGCACTAGAACTTATTTCGTACTTAGCAAATGCTCCACCATCTTTGTACCGAGGAATTAATTGGGTAAACTTGACAGGAAGATCAGATGGAAATGCGTGATGAACAATTGTGTTCTCAACTCTTTTTTCAGTCAATCCCAATATATATGACATAAACTGAGAAACAATTGAGAACTTTCCTGGGGTAACTGGGTACACATTATCAAAATAAAAGATTCCTTCGCGGTATTTCTTTTCTATCTCTCCCGTGGTCCCTTCGACATCATTCTGTTCGTCCTTGCCTTTAGTAGCTTCAGCCTCTAATACAGCTTCTGATGTGTCAACAGGATCTTTAATGCCAGTGCCAGTGCCAGATGTAATAGTGGCGTTATATCTTGAATAGATATGGGAGGGCAGAACTTTGCTAGTTTTCAATTTTTTCAAGTATCGAGCATTAAAAGAGCATATTCCTATCTGCCGTGTCGACGGCCTTAAAGAATTTTGACTTAATAGCCTAATGTAAGAAGATAGAGCCATGTTGTTTTAACTAGATAGTTGCCAGACATGAAGACTTAAATGGTCGTTGTAGTAGTCAAGATAAGTTTGGGCGTCGAAGTTTGTTCCCAAAAAGAAAAAGTCAAAAGCAACAAATGATATCTATGTGAGGTAATATCTTTGTCACCATTTAGTCACGTGCTATGTCTCTTAATTAAGGCATTTCAAAGCAAAAAAAATCTTGACATTTCATTACTCATATAATTTGATTCAAGTTTTATTCGCCAAATAAAATAATATAAATTATCTTTTTCACTGGAATTTTCTTTCTTTCTTAATTTAAGTCTATTAGAATTTACTCTTTATACCTTTTACTGAACTTGACTGCGTTAGATCTATTCTAATGAGTGCTATTCTTTCAGTTGACGATTTAAACGATTTCATTAGCCCTGGTGTGGCTTGTATCAAGCCGGTAGAAATTAAAAAAACAAATGATACTGGAAAAGCGAAAATTGAGATCAGCCTAGATGGTATTCCTATTGAAGTCAATAGTGATGGTGGTAAGACAGACCTAGAAAAGGCTCAAATTTCACTGTCAGACTGTCTAGCTTGCAGTGGTTGTATTACCTCGGCGGAGAGCGTACTGGTATCTTTGCAAAGTCACGATGAGTTGCTATCAAGCTTACGAAGTCCAGAATCTCAAAACAAGATATATGCAGTTTCTATTTCTCACCAGTCTCGGGTTTCTTTGGCTGGAGCGTACGGTATTACTATCGACAAGGTTGATGCGAAATTACGGCATCTATTTTTCGATATCCTTGGATTCAAGTACATTGTTGGTTTGGAGGTGGGAAGAGCTATTTCACTCAATGAGAGTTTTAGAGAAGTTCAGCAGTCGAGAATTGCGACAGAGATTACAAAAGATAAAGCTTCTGGTTCTACTTCTCGTGGACCAATACTCTGCAGTAGTTGTCCAGGTTGGACATGTTATGTTGAGAAGACACATCCTCATATTATTCCCTATCTTTCTCAAGTAAAGTCCCCTCAGCAGATCACTGGCACTCTTCTGAAGAATCTTATCAGCAAAGACTTAAATGTACCCAAGGGCAATATTTACCATTTAAGTGTCATGCCTTGCTTTGATAAAAAACTAGAAGCAGCCCGTCCTGAATTTGGGTCGGAGAATGAAGAAGACAAGTATCGAGATGTTGATTGTGTGATTACGGCCAAAGAAATTGTCCAATTATTAATCGGTGAAGGAATTGCATTTGAGTCTTTAAAAGACGATTTTGATGTGGTTAAAGCTCAGCCATTGGCTCCGACAGGATGGCCTGTTGAAGAACAGTGGAAGTCACATCCTGGATCATCATCGGGAGGATATATGGATTTTGTTATTCAAGGAATGCGACAGGAAATCCAGGAACCAACTAAAGTTGATGTATTACCTGGAAAGAATTCCGATATCACTGAATATAGGATTGTCAGCATTGCAGATTCTTCCAAGATCTTCTTTCGCACTGCTCGAATTTATGGCTTTAGAAACATTCAAAATTTAGTACGCAAACTGAAACAAAAAGGTCCCGGTGGAGTATCTGGTAAGGCCGCTCTCAAAACGGCGCGTGCCCGTGTAACTTCTCGTCGAAAGGAGGGTTCTGCCTCCTCTCAGGCACTAAGTGATCCAAGCCAATATGACTATGTAGAGGTCATGGCTTGTCCAGGAGGGTGTGTCAACGGTGGTGGTCAAATTGGCATGCCTGAAGGCAAAAATGCCAAGGAATGGAAAAACGAACTTGAACTTCTTTACAGTGAAATTGAGCAATTCTCCAAGGCGTTATTGACCGAAAATCCGGATCAGCCTGATTTGCATTTATTACAGCTTAAGAGACTCGCTTCAAACTGGCTTGACAACCTCTGGGATGAAGGTGATCGTACCAAACTTTTACACGTTGAGTATCATGCAGTCGAAGATACTCTTATCGCAGAGGACCCCAGCATTGCCCCTTTAGCTCTAGGTACTAGATGGTAATAATACCTCATCAAGCATCTTCTTGCCATATTATTGGTTAGCATTTATTTATTTGTATATATTTTTAATTTATTTTCATTATTTATATGAATTCCGTTGATTCTACTGTTACTATAATACTTACCTTTGTATTCGTATTCAAAATCTTGGCAAACTCTCGCATATTCTAAAGACCATCAATTTATTGGAACCTCATAGATATAACCTGATTCTTATGTTTTAATTGATAATACATACATAAATAGTTTTGATAAGGTATTTTTCTTTAGGCTTGTTAGAGAATGCATACTCATTTTTTATTCGTTACATTGTATCACAAACTCACATCCCCTTCCAATTCCTTTTTAGACTTGAAATAGACTTTTAATAATTTATCAAATAGAATTTTTATTCCGGTAAAAAAAGTTGAAGTATTTAATGAATGTTTTAAGAGCTAATACTAATAATCAATTATGGATGAACGAAATTTTAAAATATAATCCGTCCTTAAGTCTGTAAAAATCCTGATATCTATTGCAATTCAAATTCTGATATTGTATCGCTTGTACTTCTGGGAAAATCATAAATTTGAAACAATTTGCTACTGGAACTAATAAGCATATACAAACTATAGATAAACGAAGTGACCAGTAAGTATGATTTACTCCATATTGAACAGCTCTTAATATGAAGCAACTTACTGTTTAAGCAATACTCATTTTTAGACTGGATGGATGTCATTTGCCTACAGAGGTCGTAATGAGAATTGGTCGTGAAGATCTATTTTTACCACATTGCTTCCTGTTTTGCAAACCGCTTGTAAAGGAATGTTCATGCTTACGCTCCATATAATTCTGTTCCTCCGTCTGGCATTACGACAGGTGCTGCAGAAGTCGATGAGAATGAAAATGAACCATATTCATACCTGATCGAGCCTATTGGACCTTGCTATGATTATTTAGGTGTCTCTACAGATAAAAGATGGCAAACTGCAAAATCAGAGCTGGCCAAGGTAGATTTAGGTAACTCAAGTAACAAGGGGGGTGATTACGAAGTTGCTAAAATTATATCTTTAGCATCCAAGAATTCAAAAGATAAAGCGGTTGATCTTTTAAATAAGTTTTAAAAGTCCCGAACTTCTTCTAGACCAAGTAAAGGAAGAGGATATTAAGGTGGAGAGCACATTGAAAATGTAAAGGAATAAAAATTGGTCTTCATTTCATAATGTTTATAGATTCTTATAATTGGGCATAATATTTTGGCATTTAAAAGGAAGGCAAAGAAAAATTAATTTAAAGGTCATTCATTTCAAGTTCAAGGAATGTCCCTGTGAAACGTAATATTAATTTATGTAAAACGGATGCACTAATTTCATGAGGCTGTAGTGTTTTTCTTTTGTCCTTTGGAATGTTTAATGGGAGCGGAAGTCTTTAAGCTGGAAATGACAGTAGGATTGAGCTTGATCTGATTCATCCAACCAGGAGGATCCACAATGCCTATTTGATTATCAAAAATTCGCTTTTCAAGTTCTAACGTTAACAATGATCCCCTTCGCAGCCCAATTACAGAGAGATGATCTAGATTTGAAGCCTTAGCTATTTGCGAGGAAGCGCCCGAAGGAAGCTGTATTAGTCGAACTGTCTTGCTCTTATCAATGAGAGAAATTTCGCAGTTTTCGGAACTAGGCTGCCCCAAAGTTTTTTCATTTGCAAGTGAAGCTGCAGCGCAAAGACTTGGAAAATGAGACCACAGAAGTGGAGATTTCATGTCTGGTTTGCATACAAGGACAGCCCATACTTCATTCAAATCGCCGGTAGTAGGGTTTGAGTCCTTAGAACCAACGTTACCAGTATCTGTTGCTAGCGCGGAACTAGCGCCTGTACTTTCATAAAATTTGCGAGCTTGATCTTCGAGAGCCTTGGTTGTTTTGTTAAAGCCAATCGTCAAATATGGCAAAATATCAGGTGCATGTTCCGACAAAGTAGTCTTATCCTTTCGTGCCGCTGAAGACTGTAACTGGTTATAGGACCCAATGGGATCCAATAGCGAGCAAATCATGTCTAAAATATACGCTCCGTCTTCTTGAGATAGCATCGGCCTAAAAATTTCGTTAGTGTCAAAAATTAGAATCATACCCAAAGTCAAGATAAATAGAAGAAAAGGCCTTACCATGCAGCTTTTGTATACGGGTCTTCCAGTACATTTTTAAAAACAGTTCGTCTTTTAGCACTGTCCCCTTTAAGAGTGCCCTCTAACGGTCTCTTTTTAATACTTGGTTGTGTTGACATAATTTTGATATCTATCTAAGTTAACCCAAATCAGATTATTTTTTTTTTTCTGGGAGGAATTTCCTACCCTGCATCATAAAAAAACTAGATGCATCTTAGTCCAGAGTTTTTGTCAAATATCTACAATAATTTTGAAAATTAAAATATATACATAAATAATTGCTGGCAATCATGCCATGGGAGTCAACAAGTTTGAGGTACTTAAAATATATCTTTATAAAATTATGCCTGTAATTGAACAAAAAATTTCAAAAATCTTTGGGGTGCTATTCTCATACTCAATTCTTGGGTTTCAGAACTTCCAGATAATATTACCTGTTTCTTGCCGTCATTTTAATCGACACTATTATCATAAATGTCATCTTCATGATCTTGGTATCTTCTGCTGATATGCTTCACACAGTCACGAATTAACACGCCTAACTTTTTGTAATCCTCTGTGCCAACTCCAGAGTTTCTACCCATTTCATCTAAAATTTTCGAAATTTTAGATTGCCATTCATTGTCTGAAAACTTTTGCAATGAAATTAAAATATCCGATATTAGGATTGCAAACTCAGTTCCTCGTTTATTTAATCTTTGATTTTTGTCTTTGAGCTCACCATCCAATATTTTCATCTTGTCGCGCAAACTTTGGACCTCTTTATCTAACTCCAGCATTCTTTGGTAAGTCTGTTGTTTAAAAATAGCTCCAGCATTACTGGCATTGATCATACTGCTAGTTGATTGAGCTTGTACAAGTGATAACATTTGTCGTTCTAATGTCACTGCCTTTTTGGACTCTTGGTTGAAATTGAAATTTAAAAGTTCCATGTCGCGATCTAGCTGACCTTTTCTGCGAACAATTTCTCCAAGAGTATGGCTCTTCTTGTCAATTTCATGAGCTAATATTTCTTTACTAGCACTTAATAATTTGAGTTGTTCTTGCAATTCACTGTTCTTTTGAGTGAGGTTTTGTTCTGATTTTTCGAATTTAGCTAAGCTGATCCTAAGGCTGTTTATCTCGTTAGAGTCTGTCTCTTGGTTTAGTTGTTCCAGCCGAGTTCGAAGTTGATCGCATTCTAATGTTAATTCAGCATTTTTGGACTCTAAGTCTAGGTTCTCGCTATTTAAAATGGTCAAATCTTCTGTTGCTTTTTCATACTTTGAGTGTGCTTGAGAAAATTCAGATCTTAACGCTTGTTCAGCCTCCAAATCTATTTCTAGAGAACGATTTGCATCTTCCAGCTCTTCGATTTGCCTGTGTAATGCTTCACATTCAGAAGTGCGAGCATTTAGTTCGTGTTCCAAATATGTAACTTTGTCTTGCAATTCGGATTCATGCTCTTCATTTAATTTAATCGTATCGTTCAAGGTCTCAATATTGGCTTCTTTTCCATCTAATAAAGTCGTGAGATCAGAGTTGATTTTATTAACCTCATCTAGATGCTCCACAATTTCATCAAACTGTTTGACTGACTCAAATATTTCATCAATGTGATCTTTCAAATCTTCAACTTTGGCTTCTTTATTGTAATAGCTTCGAATACTTTTCAAGATGTAATCTTCAATCTCTGTAGAACTCTTGGGGGTCATCTTTGGCAACACTATAACAGAGGTATCATCACTGCTTCTTAATTCGGTATCGTGCTCAAAAGAAGATTTTGGCGTTATATTATTTTCTGATGACTCATTTTCCACCTCCAGTGACGACTTTAGTGATTTAACACGCTCCTGTAATGCCTTGACCTCAGTATTTTTAGCCTCCAATTCAGCTTCACAGTTCGAGTAACTTAAACTTAACGATTGAAGTATTTTTTCTTTGCCCTCCAACTCTTGTTGAACATCTTCGTACTCTCGGGATAGAGATTCCAATTCTTCCATTATAGGATTCTGTGACATCGCAATTTCATTAAGTTCCTCATTCTTGTTAGCTAAATGAGTATTTAGCTGTATTAAACTATTCCTCTCTCTTTCAATTTCTGCGAGCCCCTGATTCACGAGTCTGATATTGTTCCATAATTCTGATCTTTCACTCTGAAGTTCGTTAATCTCCTGCTCTCTTTCGTATGTAATTTGTTCAAGATCTTTGTAAGCCAATTCTGCTTCATATCGAGAAATATAGGTATCATCATCATATCTTTGATTTTTGTACATGTCCATTAAAGTCTCATAATCTTGCTGGGTTTTGATGGAGTCATCAATCGCTTTTTGGTACTCGTCATTATTTTCAATTACAGCAACTTGAATTCGCTTCAGTATGCTATAAAAGCTATCCTGGTTTAGCAGAGAAAACTCAGGGATACTTTTGGTTTCAGACTTTTCACTCTCTGGCGATTCAAAAATCGACAATCTCTCGTTGATATCGTTTGCTAGATTTATTATTTCTGCAAGATTGATTGGGTCATCTTTACCTCCTGTTGGAACCTTTCTAGAATCAGGTGTGCCTTTTTCACTTTCATTATTTTCTGATTTCAAGTTGTTAATTGTTTCTAAGAGGTCTTCTTGTTTCTGCTCAAGAAATTCAACGCGATTCATAAGTGTTTCATTGGTATCTTGAAGCTCGCTGATTTCTCTTTCATAGAATTCCTAAATTTCATTAATAGCGATTTTTGAATTTTTGAATGCATCCCACATACCTTAATATATTCCTGTCCCTCTTGAGCCTCACCAAGAGCAGTCTCATATTCCAAGAGCTCTTCTTCCAGCTCATGTATTTGAGCACTAGACATATTTACTTCATCACCATCTTCTTTAGAATCCAGCGAAGCCATGGTGTGACGCAATTTTTCGTTTTCATTTTTCATGGCAATTCTAGCTGCCTCTGATTCAGCCAATCGACTTTTAAGCTGGGCAACTCCAGAATTAGACGAAGTATTAAACTGAGTTTCCATGATCACAATGTGTAACTTGAGTTGAAATATTTCTTGCTTTAAAGAATCAATGACGGATTTTTCTTTCTTGACACCAATAGGCAGCTCATCTGCAGTCTGAATTGACATATCTGGGTGCTTAAAGGAGGTTGCCTTATCTACAAGGAACTGAGTATTATCATTCATGAAACTTTCAGCGGATTTTGTGCCATCTTTTTCTTGAGTATAAAATGATCCTGGGTGAGATTCTATATCAGATATAAAATCCTCCAAAACGTCAAGCTCAGATCCTGGAGAGTCTAAGGAATCATGATATGTATCGCTTTTCTCCAAAGTGCTAACAGGTTTTTCAATGGCCAAACTATCCGATCCAACCAAGGGCGATGGAGTGCGTTTGATTGCATTTTTGAGTATTTGGCTAGATTTCAATTTTAGAAACAAATCATTTGAACGAGGCTCTTCAACAGGAGTAGAAGAATGATTAAAAGGAAGTTCTATTTCCAGATCTGCGGCCGACGGAGGAGTAGTAACTCCTGAGTCTCTTGAATTTAGTGAAGATGAATTTCGAGATGTGGGCTCCCTGACACTCGCAGCTGAGCTCTTTCCGTAGCCAGAGTAATTCGATTTATAATCTAAAGGAGATGTCGACCGTTGATTGAAGTATTCCGAAGATTTGTTGGGATGAGACTGCGGAAGTTGGGGAGACGTTACCTGGCTTTGCTGCGAAGTTGGACGAGTAAGTTGATTTTGTGGGTGTGCCGTGAAGTTTGAAGGAGACTGGAAGTTTACTCGAGAAGATGAGGAAAAGGTATCATTGCTTTCCGAATCCAAAGCTGGGATTACCCCATCCTCTTTTGAAATACTGGCAGAAGAATGGATATCAGTCTCATTCATTCTTGGTAAATATTGCTGGGCTTCATGACTTCTAGATGGCAAATCGTTGTGCGGTGAGTTAAGATTTAGTGAATTTTTGAGAGTTGGATCTTTAGGTTTAGTATTGTAGCTTGTGTCTAAAGAAGCATTATTTGTAGTAGCTGGCATGAGGGTTAACAAAGAACCTGTGTCTAGTAGTTAGTATGAGTATGAGGGCTAAACAACTCTTAGTATGTGTATTACCTGTTTATACTTTTAGAACAAAAGTAATGAAGCAGTGTAAACCTGATTATCAGCTTATGGATAGTAATTATATCAACTCTTGGCACCAAACTTATTCCATAGAATAAATCAAAGTAGGAATGAAATGAAAATGCAAGGAATTTCGTATGTTTTGATATTGGGGAAGGATTTGACCAAAACGGTTTGAATCAAAACAAACTGACCTACCAGAAAATGCAACTTTAACAATGTGTTTTAGAAAATGCACCAAACCAGGATTGAAATCAGATCAGCCCAACTTTTACATGCAGCAAAATAACAGAATACGGAATATGGATTGAATAATATACGTTCAGTACTGGTCAGACTAGACTTGATTACATTCTAATTAGGATGATCGATTTAATAATCAGCGCGACACAAATGCAGCAACTCGAGACCACACAAATGCAACAACTCGAGACGACACAAATGCAACAACTCAAGACGACACAAAATACTGGTTTGAGAAGGATTCTTGGAGCAGTTAAAACGACACCAATTGAAGTGATGGAAATTGAGGCGGGAATCAATTGACTTAAGAATAAGTTATGTATCAGCTAAAAAGTTGATCAGGTTAAAGTATGGCTTGTGTCATACGAACCCTCTTCGGTCACTTGTTGACACGAGGAACTGAGAGTTCACCTTTACACAAGATTCAAGAGCACTTGACAGATAAGAGATTTTTATTGGAAACCGTAGACACGACACCTAGCATTGCTCCTTGGGCAAGCTTAGATGAATTGGAGGAGTACCGTACTAACTTGCAGGCACACCAGAAGAAACGTGATGAACCCACTAAAAAAGAATTGAAGGCACTACTAGACAACTGGCAAGATGACTATGACAATGGAACTAAAGGTGCTTGGTACCGATCCATTGTCAAGAACGCAAAATGCAGCATTCGAGTTCCTAAACTCATAACTAATGAAATCCTCAAACACGAAAGCCGTTCCACCCTAAGTCAAATGACACACCTCCGAACGGGCCACGGTCCAGTAGGAGCTTGGCTGAAAAGATTCCACATTTATCGCGACTCGTACAATTGCAGGTGCGGGGAGCTTGAAACTTTCTCTCATATCCTCAAAGTCTGCCCTCTCAAAAGCAGACTGCGAGAGTCTTTAAGACCGATCTCCGAAGCTTTGGAGCTATCCAAGCTTCTCAACAGCAGGAAAGGGCTGCAGGCAACTGTAGCGTTCTTGAATGCTAGGGATGCAAATCCCACCCTTTGCTAAACGTTTCAGCTGACTATTCTTTCCATGGGTTTTTTCCTTGCAAAAGGTTTTTAACGTGGTACCTTCTGATTGTGCTTTCAACTG